>KK116848.1:182346-208508 GCA_000611955.2 Stegodyphus mimosarum | reverse complement strand
TATATATATATATATGCATTACACACACACACACACATATATATATATTTCTGAATACTAGTGATCAATCTTACTGTAGAGTTTCTGTATGGGCTGGATATTTTTGTGATGCGCATAGAATTCTTTCTTTCGCATGTCTGATGCGGACACCACGTGACTTTCTTGCAAGGAAAATTACATTTTACGCATTTTTTGCTGTATTTCATTTAAACTTATTTTATCAGAGATATATTTCTCATTCAATTAATTCAGTTCTCATTTCGCGACAAGGAAAAAATACATAAACCCTCAAAATATCTTCATTAAAAATTGAAAAAAAAAAAACAGAAAATCATAAAACACCAAATATAGTTAAACCAATTAAAAAAACAATTTTTAGAAGTGAAACTAGAGTTTCTACGCAAAAACAAGCAATTCGACCATTAGACAAGAAGGCAGATTTTACGGTGTGCAAAACTAAGTTTCCTTTTGGTCGGCAAGAAGACACTAAAGGTGCAGAAACTGACTTAATTCACTATTCTGCTATGTTTTAAATGCAAACAAATATGGCTGCTATGGTAAAAGAAATTAGGCTTAGCCACACTTAAACAACTTTTAAATTGCTGCTAATTCTACAAATATTGCATGCAGATTAACTAAAGGCATGAAAATCTTAACCGGAAGACAAGAATTACATGATTCAATCATTTTTAAAACAAAAATGCGCAACTTATCAACATACACGAATAAAAAAAAAATGAGCTCACTGAGCGGAGTAACACTCACTTTAAATGCACAACTTCTTAGAATTAAAAGAATCTGTAATAACACAGACCTCCTCCAAGAAGAGGTACTCTACTTCATTAAAATTTTGCTAAGGAATCTTATTCCAAAAACAATCATTAAAAATTCCTTAAAAAAAGCTGACATTTACCTTTTATTTTAGATTATTTGGATTGGATAATGAAATTTTTTACTCAAATCCCGAGGGAAGGTAGATGATGGATAGCTAATTCAAATGATCTAATGTAAAAATGTAACATAATTTCCTTAAAATGCATCAATTTTTCTCTCTTAATTTGTCACAGAACTTCAATTAAATTATTAAACTTATTATTTAATATTACTGTTTTCTGGCCTTTCCTATCCTTTTATTAATTTTAAGGGCCAATTTCGTTGCGAACTACTCACCAGCCCTCTAGCGTGAAGAATTATTACTTCTTAGTAACAAATTGTTGATTTTTTCCAATTTCAACTGCTTTTGGGCCAGATAAACACATTCTTAGCTTTTGGCCATTTTGTTTTCGCCTTCACATTTTTGCGCGACCTTTTTTTTAACAAGACGCCATTTTGTTAGAATAGCATCCGTCTTCCACCCTCGAAAACCCCCCAATTTTTAGATCCAAGGTTTCCTCACTGGCCATTACGTACCATTGGCTATTGCTTCATGACGTTAGTTTTACCCTTCTACGTCGTCTCACCTAATTGGTGAATTTTGACTAATTTTCTTTTCTGGTTGCACTCCTTTGCAATTCTTCTAATTCTGGCAACTTCTTTCAGCGATTTTTGCTCACTTTACTTTGATCAAGCCAATGTTTTGGACGCAGGTATGTTTGTTTTTTTTCTTCCCCTTTGCTTTGCCTTTGGTCTTAGAAGACCCATTTTGTTGCGTTATTTTTCTTTTTCTTTTTGAGTTTATTTTAATTCTTTTCTTTAACAAAGTTTTAATTCTTCAAGCTCATTGGGTTCTCCCTCAAAATTGTGTAATTTTTGACTAATGGCTTTCTGGCTATTTATTTTAATTTGTACATTCGCCTAACTAGGCTTTCTTGTTTATTTTTTTCTTGCACAATTAATAAGTTTTACAATTTTATGGCAGGCGCGTCGGGAAAAGAAGCGAAACCATTAAGACTTACTATATTAATTTAATTTGATTATTCTCTTTACGTAATTCCGCTTTCATTCTCAATTGTTTTCGCTTGACGAAACGCGCTAATGGTATTAGCTGGATTTGAATTTTATCACGCTTTTCTCTTGATAAGTCCGTGTTAAACCTCGACTTTTTTTCCTTTTTTCTTTTATAATTTGTTAGATTTTTTCTCGTCCCTTTTAGTTTTTAAAGTTTATCTCGTTTTGTATTTTTTACATTAAGTTTTTTTTTTCGATTCCTTTTACTTTTTTAGTATTGTATTATTGTTTATTCAAGGCGTAATTTTTTTGCTCTGGAACTACAGTATCAAATCTACTTTTAAGCAATAGCTTTTAGAACCTTCATCTTATATATATATATATATATATATATATACAATTTTGGTGCTGCCGATTGCAACCAAAAAGGGAGGTGGACGGCTGCATATTACAGCATGCCTATGTGCAAAATTTCAACGTTCTGAGGCTATTTGTTTTTGGTTATGCGAGATACATACGTACGTACGTACAAACGCCACGAAAAAATATTTTCCGAACACATTTTAAATGAGATTTACAGTTCGTTTGGGGAGAAAGAATCCTTTATTTTGTCTGTACTTAACAGATGTCAGGCAAAAACATCGTTAAATTGTATTCGATAGGGGTCAAAATGGATATTTTCTTTGAAACATGATATCTGCAATTTTTCATGATTACAGCACTTGGTTACAAGTAAAAATACCGTGTTTCGCCAGTTATCATGGCTTTGCTTTGCTATTGTGTTATTCAGGTTATTCTTTACTGTTGTGCGTAAGACATCTTGAACATTGTAACTCTTTTTTATTCACCTATTCGTGTACCAAACAAATACAAAACTAACGAATAAAGATTCGTAAATAATTTAAAAAAGTAGACAGCCCGTAAGATAATATAAAATATCAAGTCTCTGTTACTCTTGAATGAAACGATGGAAAGTATCATAGTATTTTTCGATGCCTGTACAATTTTCGGTAACTCTTAAGATATCTCTTCCTAAAAAAATACCCTTGCACAGAAAGCAAAATATTGGACAGAAAATTTTTTTTTATGGTTTGGTTTAGTTTATTACGGCAAAGCACACGAGGACTATCTGCTTAACGGGAGGGATGCCTTCGTTGAGGACATTCTAAGGAAACTGGCTGGTATACACGTTACACATGAGGAAAACCACGAAAACGTCCATGCAGCTAACCCTTTCGAGGAGATTCGAACCCCAAACCGAACTACCAGTGTTCAGCAACTTTACCCCTCGGCCGCTGGTGGTTTTTTATAAGAATGATTTGGAATGGATGGTTGAATGGATTCAATCTTTAACAGTGTTACTTTTATATAAATATGAATTTATAATAAGCACCTTTAAGCAACTGCCTGTGTTATATCAGAAATATGCCAAAGTAATTATCGCCTCGAATTAAAATAATGATATATCCTTTGTGTCAATGAAGCAGAAATTAAGGTATTCTCTTAAATAAAAAAGGTGGTTAAGGATATTTTAATGATTAATTTTTTTAACTTGAATGAAATACTTATTATATCGTGTCATTTAGCGTTTCTTCCAAATTTTCTGTATCAAAAAAGTGCCCTTCTATAAATAAATAGAACAATGTGTTCAAAACTTATAGGCATTAAATTGTTACGCATTGGGGAGGATAAATAAATAATAAGAAAAAAAGAGGCTAGTTCTTTAAAATTCATTTGCATAAGCAGGCTTGCCTTCTGTTAGCTGGCAATTCATTTTGTGCATGTCACAAACCGAAGACAAATCTCATCTTCTTTCACATGTATAGGCGACTTTTAAATTGGTACGTAAAGAAAGAGGAAATTGAGTTGCTACAAAGCAAAATGCAGTAATGCCGTCTGCCAGAATGCTTGCTGTTAGAGATGCCATTAAAGTATTCTCAAAAATAAGAAATTGGAAATATGCGGCGAAAACTGAAAACGATAAGCTAAAAGGAATTTATTATGCATGCATTATAGGGCCGATACAGAACGACGGTCTTTCCATTGTTAAAATTTCGAAAGTAGATTTCCGGAATGTTCGAAAAGTCTGTTTGTCGTTATAAAAAGCACGGTTTCTACCTTTCATATTATTTTGATATCAAACCTCGTTCCATAGAGATTCAATTCCAAGTTGGTAAATGGCGAAGGAGATGTAGAAGTCTCCAACGAAGGCGGTGCTTGAAGCACAATAGAATAAGTTTCCAGAACTATACTGGAGTTGTTTTTCTAGAAGTAGCGAGAGTGAAATTCTGTTTTAGTTTCTAGCCTTTCAAAAAAATGAGGCCTTTGGGTATTTTCGTGGGAAATAGGATGGGACCGGAGCTCTTACGCGATATTGAGCATCTGGCTATCTCTTCAGGGAAATTGTGTATACAGTTTTTTAGTCACATACCACCTATACGCGTTGGCTTTGGGGTATAATGTGGCTGTCTTGGACTTTCTTTTGTTTGGTTATACTAGAATCGCATCTCGTGTGTTTTGTGCCCGATAAAAAAAGTGTTATTGTTAAAAAAATCTAAAATTATAAATTTTCGTTTTGTAAACAAAAACATCCTTCCTAGTTACAATCGATACAATTTACAAAAAAGTAATGTATCGTGTATATTAGCGAAATTTGTATCATTTAAAGCTTTTCATATTTGCTTTCAATGCAACACAGCTTGGATACAGTAAAGTTATGTGGAGCAGTAATTGCTAGGTGCTATCTTAACGAAATTGAAGATAGCAGCTTATAAAAAGTGACAGATATAAATATTTCGCCAATACATATGAATAAAGCATCTTGGCTTACATCATGCTGTAGGGTTTCTCTTATTTTGCATAACAAATTATTTTAAGTTTGGTACCTTTCCTGAACTCCTCAACTTCCCCTCGCATTTCCTCGCCAGGATGTAAATTTAAAGTTAAGTGAAGTGAGTATTTGAACGGGTGAATCTCTGAGTTTATTCAGAGCGTGTTTTCGCTACTGAGCGCGTTTCGTTTGCTATCTCGCTGTTACGCTAGTATGGCCATTTCGAGTAATCATCACACCTGTTAGGTTTGTGAGTCAACCTAAGTTAGCCATAACTTAAACTGCTAACCCAGCGCTGTTCTATTTAGACTTGAATTGCTTTATGTTAGAACGTTTAAGTTCCACCGCCAAGTGGTCGGTGTTATTGTAATGCACGAAGTACGTAACTTTCTGTTCTGAGTTGAAATAATAAAGGGTTATTTTCACCCTTCTTCCGTGCTGGGATTTAATTCGCGCCTATGCGAGAATTCCCAGGTTCTTTGTAGGATCCAGCTTAGTTTATGTGGAATAGAAGAGACAGGTCTTACAATACCAACTATATACACTCATTGCCATAACAATTTGCGCACCAAGAAAGAGTTGTCAGAATGAAACGAAATTTTACATATGTAAGTATTACTGTGATATAAGTAAGTGATTAGGAAATCAAAGAATAAAGAATTATTAATTGCAGAAAAAAAGTACACATGAATAATGGTTCGGGAAGACACACGAGCCCGTAAAGAAGCCTGTGTCTGGATAGCGGCCAGTGAGGCAGTTGGTTCTACGCCTGCGTGTCGTATGATGTGACGGTTTTCTCGACGACTGGTCTGTCGAGGGCGTCCTGAGCCTAGTCGCCGTGTAATGACGTCTCTTCTATCCACTACTTCCAACATCTCACAGTAAAATCAGAACGGCCTACCTGACGAGCTACTCGCCGAGCTGACTACCCAGCTGCCATCATACCGATGATTCTTTCCCTCTCGAACTCTGACAGCTGCTGATATTCACCAGCTGCTGATTCGATGACTCTGACATCACCCAGCCGAGCTGACTACCCAGCTGCTGATTCGATGACTCTGACAGCTGCTGATTCGATGGCGGCGTAACGGCGTGTCTACCTCAGCGAAGCTCAACGCCTTCTAATGGCATTACGCAATATGCAATCACGCTGCAGTTCTAATGATTCGCATAGCTACCCGACATGTACCTTCATGCCAAGTTTCTTTACGATCCCACAGTTATTCCTTGCTGCGTAAATTTTTATAGCAATGAGTGACTTTGGAAAATTTCACGGTATTTTAAAACGAATAAAAGTGCAATTCCAAACTTAAATTTTGATGTGTGATAATAATATACAGCTAATATGTTTCAAAGTTAAAATGCATTTTGTTCCAGTTGCATTTTAATATGAAGGGTTAGGCGTCGCACTGAAGTTTAAAAATATGGTAACAGAATGTAGAGCTGTCTGAAATCCTTTTGAAGCCAAAACATATGATTGATCAGCAACACCCTCGCCAGGATTCGATTTGCTGACCTTCCGATTGCTGGTCGAACGCGCGTTTTAGTTATGCGAAGAAAGCACACGATAAGGAATGAGTAACTTCTTCACAATATAATCGAAATAACTCTGTTAATCTGTACGTATGCCAGCATTATTTTACGTTATTCAAAATAATGCGTAAATATAATCCGTATTAATATTATAAATATAAAAACTGAGAAGTTTTGTGCTGGACGGGCTAATTGCTTATGCTATCAGAACGTGTAAGAAGGAATGCGAGAATTCCTTACAGTTGAATTCATTGCAAAATGTTTCCATCATTTCGTTTACATTGCCGTGTAGTTGCCATTCACGAAACTTGTCAAGTATTACTTCTGCACAAAACGTTGCAATTCTAGGGAGAATTTTAATCCTTAAGGTCACCTTGGAGAATGGCTTTTACAGCCACCGATGTCCTTCAATTAATTACTTTTTGATAATCTGTATGGTTAAATATACAGTGTCTTTATGTGTGAACAATTAAAATAAACGACTCGAAAGATCGATTAAGAAGTTGGTGACAGGAGAAATGAGAGAGAAGATCCTAGGATCTCCACTAGGAATTAGGCGGACCAAATCCAACGGTGGTACTCAACAGCCTACGTGTTAAAACTCCAACTGACCAACCGCCTTGTTGTCAATGCAACGTCAGTGCAATATCTGTAGAATTCAACGGGCCAGACCATGCTGTAAGTACCGGTGTCTTGAAAAGTCCGTAGTCTTGCCAAAGTTATTAAATTGTTGCGTTACTGTATTTTGAGTTACCGCAGCCAACTTGCGTGCTGTTGGGATCTAATTAATTGTCACTAACACATTCAGTTAGTAGGTGGAAGACCCTTGGTTTAAGTCCTGACGGGGTTACAGTTAATGTTTCGTCCTCTCGTCGTCGAAAAGCCTAGTAATTTCTACATTCAGGCCCAAGCAAAAGTGTGGTGTATTACTCGTCACTACTTGAATTTCGTCCATCTATACAATCTACGGAATGGAAGTGGAGGAAAATGTTAAACTATTACGGAGCTGTCTTGTATGTGCTCAAGATGTATAGTTCAAATCCGAGGCATAATTGATTTTTCATGCTTCCTGCACCATAAAGCTTAATAATTTCGACAACGGTTATATTACATTACGGTGCGTTTAAGGTATATGCAGCTTGACTAGCATGGCCATTAAACCAGTGCTAATTTATCTTGTATGCGTCGTCGCAAGTAATCGTTTCTCAAAGTATAAAGAATAAGATAGTTAATTTATTTTTCAAATTTAATCAGTATAATATCGTTTAACAAACTGAAGAACATAAAAGCAGAATGCACATTTCTAGTTAATTTGCTGCGCTGTAGTAAACCGGTGAACGTTAATTCGTGGCTTAATGATGACCAGCGTCACTGTTAGTTACCGGAGAACTTAACTGAATTTTATTTATTTCTTTTGAATAAATGTAATCTATCGTTTCCAGACTGGTGCCTTAACGCATAGACACCGTTAACTCTGTAACAGTCAAAACATCCGTGTAAATATCTGTAAAGTTCCAGTTTTAAAATTTGTAACATTGCAATGTCTGTAAGGTTCAGTTCCACATAAAGTACGTGGAACTGCATCTGTAGACTATTATTGTCTTTCTACTAACACGCAGTAAAAAATGCCCAATTGCCTCTGCCTTTGAGCTGTGATTAGTTTGGTAATGGATAATTTTCCATTGCCTGGACAAAATGGCTTGGAATGTAATGGCACATGAGTCGTCCAGTCACCAGTGGGAGGGTGAGTCGTTATTGACAGACGACTATGGTGGTGACCTGGGGTTAAATTTTATTTTAAAATTTTACCCAACTGATGTGATTTAAGATCCATTTTAATTATAATCTGCTAAGCTGTTAATTTTTATGAGTGTTTGAAATATCATTTAAATTAATAAAAGCTATTTGAAATACTATTACGTACACATTGCATGTCTTCGAAATGGTCTAAGCGCCCAGGTCTCCAAAACATGTTCTATTCTATTAATCGAGGGAAAGATTGGCGAGTAAATGGAGCTCCCCATTCCATTCTGTATTTTTCAAGGCTCAGCTGTATTCCTTTCTCATCTCCCCTCTGCCGAAATACGCATTATAAAAAAAAGATGTGCACCAGCTGAACCAAGTCATGTTTTCCTTGGCATTTGGAAGGATTAAGTTGAATATCACGGACATCGAAGAAGCCTAAGAGCGGAAAACGAAAAGAGAAATAAAGAACGTTCACGTATCTAGCAACCAATGAGAATGTCAGTAACTTGTTAAAGGTGAAACGTCGAATGTTAGGTAAGTAATGGTATCATCCTGACAATGGACGATCTTTGCTAACCTGGAGATCTTTCTTTTGAGTCTCTTTCTTTTTCCCATGGTGACAGAAAGTCTTTTCCGGGTAAAAGGAAAAACATTCGAAAGAAAGAAAAATTTGTTCGTGGGTCAGTTATTAGTCTCGAATGCTTTAGAATAACCAGGATTGGGCTTTAATGCTCATCTCAGTTTTTTAGCTTTTGATATTCAGGTTACTAGCCGTTCAAAGGAGTTTTTTTAGTACGATATTTTTCAGATCGATGTTATAACTGTTTGTGCTGAATTCACAGTTCTTGTTTATTTGTTTGAATGATTTTAGGTGATTGTAAAAAGAATGTTGTCTTTATGGTTGCAGTGTTCTTTGTTCAATTCATTATGGAGAGTTTTAGTTTTTAATTACTTTATGTCATTTCTGCCTCATTGTGGAGTATATTGGGATTTGCAAAGCAAGAAACAACAGTGAAAAATCAGCTGTTCCTTAAGTTGGTACTTGCTAGGTGAACATGGTAACCATTTACTCCACGACAGCACGTAAATTCCTCGTGTTATCATTTTTGCTACTCCGTATTAACTTTTCCTGAAGAAGTAAATTTTGTTGTAGGGTATATAAAGTTTCAGATTTGCTCAGTTTCTTTTTGAGTGTTCAGGCTTTCCTGAGCGATGCCTTGTTTCGGCTACGTCTAGGTTATTTGGTTTTGTTGGTTTATACTAATTCCCCATTTCAACGCTGAACTAACCATTTTGAAGCAATATTTCTGAGCTGGTGTGTAATATTATGTTAGGATACAATTTTATATTCTACTAAGAGTGTTACTTAAAATTTTAATTTCACATTGTCGCCACGATTGTTGAATTTTCTGCATTTTTGCCATCTACAAACTAGAAATATGAACGAAATTTTTATTGTTAAACTCTGAATGTTAGTTTACTTAACTTTATTAGGGCGAGGCGAAAATTGACCTAAGAGCAGATAAGCGCATAACTTTAGTAAAAAGGAATATATAGGATATTTAAGCGGGAGCTAGAAATGTATAATTATTAATGACCTAAATTGAGAATGCCATACTCTTATTCATATGTTATGATATTTCTGGATTTAAGCACAAACCACACTGGTCATTGATATATATTTTCATTGGGTCAACTTCCGTCATATTGGTGTTACCGGGAATGAGAGGGTGGGTATGCTAGCTAAAGAGACAGCCCTGGGAGAGGGTGATATTTATGACGATATTAATGATTCCAAAGAATTACCTTGAGAAAAATGAAAGCAAGTATAGTTGAGAAATGGGCTCGGGAATGGAATGGTTCAAATAGAAATAAGGGTTACTTGAAAATTTTGACTACAAAAAGAAAAATGCACCTATTTAATAATATAGATACTATTCTAGTTATCACGGATTATGGTAGATTTCCAGCCTATTTAAAACGTTTTAATTTCCAGCGCAACGATCAATGCTTGGCTTGTGGGAAGTAAGAAAATGCAGCTCATTTTATCTAAGAATGTAAACTGCCCGAGAGTGTAAGGACGAGATTTGGAAAAATAAATGAACAGAATGTAATTGAAAGAAGAAAATTCTTGAATAGCTATGCAACAGAAATTATGAGGATTGTGAATGATAACAAGACTATCATAGGAACAGGGCACTAAATATTTTAGTTTTTCTTTAGTTTACGAATTTATGGGTGAGTGAGTTATGTGCAGTCTTACTATTTTTTGTTTTCTAAACGATTATGCTTATGATTTTCCTTATTTTGTATTGTGTGAGTGTATTTTTAAAGATACACAATTTGAGTTAATTTGTTTAACCTGTGTTTTAATCTACTGTTCTTATCTTTTAACTGGTTTTTTTTTGTTTGTCTGCGTCGGGTGTGCTGCGTTAACCATGAGGCTGATTATTATCGGCTAGGAGAATTGCAGTTCACTCGTAAACTAAACTCAACTGGTCATTTTTATGACGGAAGATTATGAAGGAGGATCAATAAAAATCAAATCACTGGAATCTTATTGTTAATAGAAATTATTCAGAAATGTTGTTGTTATTGTTTATCATCACTTGTTTGGCAAAGTTAACCCAAGCCCACGAAATTCCTCGTGGCAAGAAGCGCAAGATTTCGCCTGGCGTTCTCAACAGCCTTGAGAACCTAACAGGTGATCGTGCGATTTGGTTCAGTTTCGCCCCCAATTTTGATGGAGAAAGCCCCGGGAGGACGGATCCGACGGTCTCCCAGCTCTCTTCTCCTCCACCAAACCACACGAGAGAACTTTCGGTTCGCCGCGTATTTACAGTGCCGCCATGCCGCACCGACACTATACATTTACAAACATCCATGCCTTCTCCGGGATTCCATCACGGGCTCTTCGGCACAGTTGTCAGCGACGCTAACCACTAAGCCAGTTTGGCAGTATTCAGAAATGTTATTGGAACCCAATAACTCATATGGTAAGAGCAGTTACTGTCAGATCAGTATATCCTTGCGTTCACATCGCAGCGAGAGCTAAGACCGTTGCTATAGCAACCTACCGAACTGTAAATCCTTGGTGGATTCGAGTGAATCTTTCAGTACCCTTGCATATAGCCGATGCACACCAAGTCCAAATAAAGAAAGCGTTTAAATATATCGCACCCAATCACATACGATCAATTCAGTCAGTTTCGGAGTCATATTACTGGAATCTCGTCGTAAATAAAGTATGGCGTGAGCCACAAGAAAATGTCTTTTAAGACTGATATCAGCAGTTTCAAATGTAACGTAAATATTCATTCATTTCAGAGAACAATAGGATATGAAATTCTATTTATTGAAATACTTGCCATCAATAAGATAATTCTACAAGGTTTTTCATGCCAGTTTCGATAAAACCAACAGCAACATAGATACAGCAAAAATAAAATTAATTATTACTGCGAACCAGTTTACAATATCATTTAAATTCTAAAAGCATAGTGAAATTAAGTGTACGTATTTAAAACCATGAGAAAAATAAATAAAAAAGTAAAAAATACGTAATCCTAAAAATATGGTAAGAGCAGTTACTGTCAGATCAGTATATCCTTGCGTTCACATCGCAGCGAGAGCTAAGACCGTTGCTATAGCAACCTACCGAACTGTAAATCCTTGGTGGATTCGAGTGAATCTTTCAGTACCCTTGCATATAGCCGATGCACACCAAGTCCAAATAAAGAAAGCGTTTAAATATATCGCACCCAATCACATACGATCAATTCAGTCAGTTTCGGAGTCATATTACTGGAATCTCGTCGTAAATAAAGTATGGCGTGAGCCACAAGAAAATGTCTTTTAAGACTGATATCAGCAGTTTCAAATGTAACGTAAATATTCATTCATTTCAGAGAACAATAGGATATGAAATTCTATTTATTGAAATACTTGCCATCAATAAGATAATTCTACAAGGTTTTTCATGCCAGTTTCGATAAAACCAACAGCAACATAGATACAGCAAAAATAAAATTAATTATTACTGCGAACCAGTTTACAATATCATTTAAATTCTAAAAGCATAGTGAAATTAAGTGTACGTATTTAAAACCATGAGAAAAATAAATAAAAAAGTAAAAAATACGTAATCCTAAAAATATGGTAAGAGCAGTTACTGTCAGATCAGTATATCCTTGCGTTCACATCGCAGCGAGAGCTAAGACCGTTGCTATAGCAACCTACCGAACTGTAAATCCTTGGTGGATTCGAGTGAATCTTTCAGTACCCTTGCATATAGCCGATGCACACCAAGTCCAAATAAAGAAAGCGTTTAAATATATCGCACCCAATCACATACGATCAATTCAGTCAGTTTCGGAGTCATATTACTGGAATCTCGTCGTAAATAAAGTATGGCGTGAGCCACAAGAAAATGTCTTTTAAGACTGATATCAGCAGTTTCAAATGTAACGTAAATATTCATTCATTTCAGAGAACAATAGGATATGAAATTCTATTTATTGAAATACTTGCCATCAATAAGATAATTCTACAAGGTTTTTCATGCCAGTTTCGATAAAACCAACAGCAACATAGATACAGCAAAAATAAAATTAATTATTACTGCGAACCAGTTTACAATATCATTTAAATTCTAAAAGCATAGTGAAATTAAGTGTACGTATTTAAAACCATGAGAAAAATAAATAAAAAAGTAAAAAATACGTAATCCTAAAAATATGGTAAGAGCAGTTACTGTCAGATCAGTATATCCTTGCGTTCACATCGCAGCGAGAGCTAAGACCGTTGCTATAGCAACCTACCGAACTGTAAATCCTTGGTGGATTCGAGTGAATCTTTCAGTACCCTTGCATATAGCCGATGCACACCAAGTCCAAATAAAGAAAGCGTTTAAATATATCGCACCCAATCACATACGATCAATTCAGTCAGTTTCGGAGTCATATTACTGGAATCTCGTCGTAAATAAAGTATGGCGTGAGCCACAAGAAAATGTCTTTTAAGACTGATATCAGCAGTTTCAAATGTAACGTAAATATTCATTCATTTCAGAGAACAATAGGATATGAAATTCTATTTATTGAAATACTTGCCATCAATAAGATAATTCTACAAGGTTTTTCATGCCAGTTTCGATAAAACCAACAGCAACATATATACAGCAAAAATAACATTAATTATTACTGCGAACCAGTTTACAATATCATTTAAATTCTAAAAGCATAGTGAAATTAAGTGTACGTATTTAAAACCATGAGAAAAATAAATAAAAAAGTAAAAAATACGTAATCCTAAAAATTAATCTAAATTTTTTTTAAATCCAAGACAAATTAGCATATGTGAATAATTGTTGAGCACGCAGGAGACAGACTTATCAAGGAGAAGTTGCCTGCAAACCTAACTCTTCAATGACTCAACTCGTGTGTTTCGTCATCCAAATAGACAAGGGTAAAATGTTATGAAATATTCAAAAAGAAATTGAAATGAAATTAAATTGGTTAGAATTTTGAGAAATTAAGCAAGTAAAAAGACTAGGAATACTGATTAAAGGTCAATAGGTAGAAAACCAAATTATTTAAAAGCAAAACAAAAGTAATTTAGAAACTCTTTATGCATACGCAGCATATTGTTACGGATTTCATATTTATTTGGCTATTTATTTAAAATTGTAATTAAAATTGCTTTATTTCTCCGTGCAACGCAGACGATTTTTGAAGAGAAAGCTACGTCGGAAAAATAAAAATAAAAGCACGTGTGCATTTAATATTTAATAAATAAATATCTCGCACTTACTGTTGCTATCCAGAAAAATCTAGATTGTTCTAGTGATAATTAAAAAGTTTATAAAAGCCGAAAAGAAACACCTCATCTCAGTTGTTGTTGTTGTAGCTGTAGCTGTTAAAAGCGAACTGCTGTTTGTTTACTTAATGCTGTAGCGATTTCGCTGTGAGGTAGAATTAGTTTATCTGTTTTGAATTGAGTTTTGCTAAACGTTTGAGATACTGTGATATTGTGCGAATATCTCAGAAGAACTATTTCAGCATTTTGATTTATTTCTTGTGGAATGAATAATTTTTGTTAATTTTTTGACGACTTGTGCATTCAATCCATGACGAACCCGTGCGCAATATATTCAGTTTCTTCTTCTTTTTTTTTAGTCCAAAGGGATTTAGTCCCGAAGGACTATTACTTTCGTTTTGCCATTTTGCGTCGGAAACACAAAAACGGCGTATCACTTTTCAAATTGTTGCCATTAAATGTTATCGCTCTGCATTAAATTTTAAAAAATGAAAAATCTGCATAAATGTATGCATATACTTTTTTTTGACGTAGCTTTCTCTTCAAAAATCGTCTGCGTGCGTTGCACGGGAAAATAAAAAGGAATTTTAATTACAGTTCTAAATAAATAGCCAAATAAATGTGAAATTCGTCACAATATTCTCCAAAACTTTAACGAATTTTTCATTAACAAACTCAAAGATTTCAAAGCCAGCAATACCAACGTTGTACAGAAAAACATTTTTATCTCCAGCGCGTGAGAGCGTGTACCGAAATTTCTAAAGATATGCTCAATTTAAAATTATTTTGCGATATTGCTGTTGAACTGAATTTTATGGTTTAAGTGCGAAGAACATGGTATTTAACAAATAAAGGTAACACACAAAATGTTAAATAAACGCCCCTTTGGACGTAATCTAAAATCTGAAACCTTTCAGATTTTTTTTTTTCCCTCACGAGTCCAAGTCTTCCGAAATCCTGGTTTTTAGTAAAGAAGTTATCTTGTGTCATCTGCCCTTTTAGTTCTTACTTAACACGTAATTTTCCATTACGGAATATCACATTATCTTGCTTTAGAACTTTTTTCAAAGTTTCTATCATTAGGAATAAAAATGACCCATGATTGCTGTAGAAAAACTTTTGCTGAGAAATTTGTGGAAAGTTCCTTATGCTCGTTTCGAGAATCACTCACTTTATGATTCGAACAAATGTTTTATTATGCGAGTTATTAAAGATTTTGATTCGTAAGGCTGTCAATAGAAGCTGGTTTGCTGCATACGATACTTTTTTTTATCTGTAAAATGCTATTTACATAAACTTAAAAATTATATTTTTTCGAAATGATACTCCATGCCACCGTCCATGTTTATCACATGCAAATCTCAGATTTAAGTTGAAGATTGATACTTACGATTCAATATTACTCCGCTTATGCGCTTTATGAGTGAAGGAGATTTACTAAGTTTGAAGGTATATTATCTTTAGAACAGAGGAATGATTATAAAAGACAGAAATCTATATTATAAAGTCTGTGTGTTTGTGCTCTAATAACTCAGTCACTTCTATAGCTAGCGTCACCAAACTTTCTAGAATTCTTTTCTGTATCCTGGAAAAGGTCGACATCCACTAAAAAAAAATCAGAGATATTAATTAAAAACTCGAAAAAACGATCATTTTCGTCCTCATTTTCCTGAATGGCAACAGTCTTGCAAGCTGGACATGAAAATCTGCTTTATTTCGAAAGTTGTTGCCGCTGCTCGCTTTCAAATCGTAGAATTTGTTAATCAAAAATCTGTAAATTTTACAAAATATATACATATAAAGAAGAATGTTTGTCTGTTTGTTTGTTTGTTCGCGTTGTTGATTTCTTATTAATTATGATAAAATTTTTTGCCACATTTAATCGACCAAAATTGAATATAGGTGAAATACTGGAATGCAACTTGAGCTTGCATTTGATTAGAAAGACGAAAATCCTTAAAAACTGCGTGCCATTGTTGCTGATTTAATCAGAAAGAATTAGCTTATTTTTCTACCGAAATTTTGTATATGGGTTCCATATTGCATCAGACTGAGAAATGTAAGTCAATGATTCGTATTTTTTGCATCTTTATTAGAGAAGGATTACAGCGGTATCGTTCTCTTTGTTGTTAGATGTATTACTCTCAATCTAACTTAACTTGTATCGGATACTTTCGCTAGTTATTTATAAAAACCTTCAATAACCGCTCAGTATACTGCATGTTTATGCTATATGTCGTGCTTTATTAGCTGGGTAGAATATTTTGAGGCTGTTAGCCCACTAGGTTTCTGTATCACTAGGATTTCACATCACTGGTCATATGTTTTTTTTTCTATACTTTTTTCGTACATGTTTTGGTCTTTTCATTTCTTCAGGCAAGTGTGATACTGTTTATGAGGTCTATGATGATACATTTTTTTCTAGCACTGTGTGATAAGTGGTTTACATTTGCTATCCGTCGTATTAAATAAATTAAGATTCTGAAATGTGTCCAAGATAGTATACCTTAAAATTTAGTAAAACTCACTGACTTATTAGGTGCATTAGAGAAGTGATATTGAATCGTAAATGAATTATTTCAACTTAATTCTGCGATTTTGCGTCTCATAAGTATGGAGGGTGGCATCATTTGTGAGGAATATAATTTTTAAGTTCATATAATAGCACTTTACATGCAGACAAAAAAATAAGCATGCGCTGAGTAGCACGCCGAGTGTGCTACCGTTACACCATGAAGGCGTGCTCGAAGGAGGGAGTATATGCACCTCCTTTTAAAGAGCGACTGGGGATTACGGGATCCAGTCGCCAAATCCTGGTGGTGAAGAATCATCATTCACCATCTTTTAGTTCAGTTCGAACGCCACTGTTGAGTCTTTAGGTTTTTTGAAGCAGCAGATGTGAAAAATATGCAGTGCTCTTGTCGGGACTCGAACCTGGACCTATCGAATACACGCCGAGTGTGCTACCGTTAGACTACGAAGACGTGCTGCTGGAAAAGGTGAGAAAATACCTTACATATGCATTAGACTACTGTATATTGATTTTTTAAACTGCCCAACAGTGCTCATAATGAAATATTGCGAGCTTAGTTTTTTCGTTCTTTCAAAGCCTTGAATGTATTCGTATTGCAAAGAATAGGAACTGCGTCTTTGAGTCTCTGTGAAGTGAAACAGGGTTAAATGGGGTCTAATATATTATCATTCCTTCGAAGGGTTAGGAGATGAAATTTTAAGGCCATAATTTGTAATCTTCAGATCATCCACTTTGCTAAATTAAAATGTTACATTCATCAAATGAAATTAACATTCTTTATTTTCTGAATTTTCAGTCTATAATATTACTTTCTTCATCATTTCCTTTATAGAATAAAAATGAAATCCCAAGAGAGTTTTGTTCAAAACTTTCGAAACAGAAAATGTGTGGGTTGAAAATTCTCTTTATATAAATCAAGTTCTGTTTCCAAGGCGCCGATCGAAGGAACACTGGCTACCAATCAGAGCTGAAAATAAATGGTTGCGAAATTTAGCAGCGAAAGGCATTGATTTTTCGGCTTACTCTTAAATCTCTATAATTTTCCAATCGTGTCACGGAAAATATCACCCCAGACTTTTGATTACTTTTGGCGATTGCTGACATATGGTTGATCTTTCTCATTAATAAAAACATTGAATTCTGTGGTTTCTTTATTGGTGTGTTCGAGACATATATCTGTTTTAAAACTCTGAAATCACTTTTTTCCAGCCCTAAGGTTTAATTTGCCGAGAAGGGCTATTAATTTCGTTTTGGCCTTTTGCGTCGTCCACTACAAAACGGCGTTTCGCTTTTCAGATTGTTGCCACCAAATATTATCGTCCTGTATTATATTTAAAGAAATTAAATAATGAAGAATCTGCATAAATGTATGTATGTTTCTTGCACTGTGATATATTAAATATATTAAAAAAGAGGGAAGAAAGAAAGAAAAAGAATAAAGTAAAATAAAGAATTCATTGAACACGTTATAAATGTGCAATAATGTTTTATGTTTTAAAAATAAATACAGTCTGTCTTAAAAAAGTCCTTGACTATTCCTCAATACTCTCGAAAATTAACATGCAAATAAATGCATTTTAAGTACACATGTAGCTTACTTATAACCATTAGCAACAATATAGCTTATAACCCTTAACAAAACTTATAACCATTAGACACACAAAATCTGAAATCAACGTCTAAGCTCAACTTAAATCTGCTTTCCAAATTGCAAAAGAGATGAATTTCTTGACAACGTTATGAATTTCGATTGCTTATATTGTTAAGCTTATATCGTTATATCGCTTATATCGTTATCATCAGCAAATGAAACTGCCCTGAGAACACATACGAGTACGGTGCAATCATTTGAGCGAGTCTGCCAGAGGTATCGTTTGCATGTTAAAATAATGCAGTTTCGGTTGATCGTATCAACCAAAATGCTAAGGTTTCAGAGCGATGTCACAGTCAAGTAGCCTTGTTACTAAAGATTCCAACAGAACATCTATATCCATCATGAGAACAGCAGTGGGTTTAGAAAATATCCTTAATGCAATATCAATCGAAACTGAGAGCTACTTTAGTATACGACAGCTTCGCTACCTGCCATTCAGAACGAATTCCCGCATGCCTAGTACGTGTAGTATCACGAAGCGGTATTGCAAAAAGATGCTAGGAAAAAAAAAAAAAAACTGGATACCATTTTCTTGGCATTTATTGCGCTTTTCTGGGGACCGACAGCCGCGCTTTGCTGTGATGTTATGACCATGAAGCTTGAACTATATCGGCTAGAGTGATTTTCTTTTGGTTTGATGGCTTAGAGCTTACGAAGCATTACCAATAATACGTGATTTCCTTTAATCCTTCGCAGCATACTCACATCATAGTGCAATGACGATATCGTGTGGCCTATTATACTTCCTGTTGGCGGTCATCGTTTAGCAAGATTTCGACTGCCCTTTCTTCAAGGCAAATGCCTCCATCGAACGCCTATGTAGTGTCCTAACCCTCTATTGATCAGTCAAACTTTCAGCTCTTTTCACGATTAAATACGTTCATACGCTAGTTACAACTGTTTCTCAATGTGCTTCAGTTTTCTTAATAGTTGCAGAATATCTGAGACTGAATCTCACGGGACATTCAAAGCTGGTAGAGTTCAAACCAGTCCAAATAGCCTCATGTATTAGTACCAGAAGAGACAATACGGATGCCTATTTGTGCAAGTAAAGAATATATTTTGACGAGTTAATAAAAACTTAATACTTCTGTTAGCTTTTATTTTTGCGAATTCGAAGAAAAGATAGTTCGTCTAAGTTTAATCGTTTTAATTACCCTGCCTGATTGAGAAAATGTTGAATTATCGTGAAATAAACATCGCTTTGCAAAACTCTTTGGAAATGCACATAAACAATTTATACAAATAATTGCATCTGGAAGACATTTGGACGATTAACACGTGGTGTAAAAATCTCCAACCAACGTGCGAAATCATCAGTTTGAGTGTTGTCACGGGTATAATATGCGAGTTTTTCTGCTGTTTCTGGGTCTGGTAAACAAAAAAAGATAATGTTAGGCTTTTAAGCCCTCTGCATTTTCAATATCAAGAGACAGTCGGGTTTAAATAGAGTTTGTTGTAGCGGTGGTTGATTCCTGTGCTTTATCGCTGAAGTTGATGCTCCAGTTGTTGGACGGATTTGGAGACAATGAAACGAGAAAGGAAATGTGCAGCGTTTTAAAGGATTTGAAGAAGATGAGTGTCAGAGCTCTTAATCGCTCATATGACGTCATGCTGTATTTTACTCTCAGCCCACGACTGAAGACATTTTTCGAATTGCATGGAATGCTTCAGCTGTTGCAATATCGACTTGAATAATTTCGAGATGACTATCTGATGCAGGTTTAGTATTCATCCGTCCTGTTTGAAAGCTTCCATTAACAGCGAGCCATTTTTATGACCATTTACAATTGTTCCATCGCAGAATGGCGTGGAGTGCCGAACTGGATAGTGAAGAATCTCACTTTTGCTTCTTTACAAATGTGAAGTTAGTAGGCAACATAAGATGCCTGTAGTATTTCCAAGTGACATCACCGCCTGCCAGTGTGGAATAATAATTTGAGATGCCATTATTCCTAACAGTCCTTTATGTTTAGAGGACATTTCAAGCTTATTGACTGGACTCCACTATACAGCATTTCCGTGTTCTTCCGTATCTTCAGAGCATCCCAAGCGTCATTTTGCAGCAAGATAATCTCGAGCAACATGTTTCTTGGCTCACCCTGAATATATATCAAGGTCCGCAAATGCTTCTTTGGTTATATTATTCCTCCATCTCTCAACCGGTGTCATGTCTGCTGGATTTCTAAAAATCGAGTGCTACATGAATAAAGTGCTATCACGCCTGGACTTCTAAAAAAAGTTGCCTAAAAATATCAGATGGTGTTATATTTGATTTTCTAAAGCTTAACGTATGTGAAATTTGCTGTTCTAAATATTAGAAGGTATAAAAATATAAAAACTGTGTATGCGTGAGTTTTAGGAATCAAGCAGTCTAAAAATGGAGTAGAATTGTGTTCTAGATTATCTAAAGATCTAAAATTATGTGGTGAATTAAATACGCTAAAGATTAAGTTTGCGATGTCCGAGCTTCTATACGTCAAATAATATGAGGCCTAGATCTTTAAAAGTGTCAAGTGAAATCAGCTGTAGGTTTCTAAAAATAAAGGGGTGTCAGGTCAGTGTGTCGCAAGGCTTGGCTTTAATCGCCTTGTCTTACATTGGCGATTATTCTGTAGAGACATTAGGTTTTTTTTGATGCAGGAGACATGATTGATGAGCAATGCCCTCGCCGAGGCTTGAACCAAGGACCTCTCGAATACGCGCCGAACGTGCTGACTACTACACCATGGAGGCATGCAAAGAAGAAGGTGGGAGAAATACCTTATATACTCCCCCTTTAAAGAGCGACTGGGAATTAGGGAGCCCATTTGCCAAATCCTGGCGGTGAAGAATCAACGGACCTCTCGAATACGCGCCGAGCGTGCTGACCGCTACACCACGAAGGCATGCGAAGAAGTTGGGAGAAATACTTTATAATTCTGTGATGCTGTATTTAGACATAATCCTATATGTAATTTAAATCAGATATCATTTTCTGAGTCTATGTTCTATTGATGGAAGGTAAGGCGCTAATGCAACCACATTTTAGTTAAAACTGTTTGCTTTATCTTGCCTGATGAAATAGAATTCATTTATTACAATCTCTCTATGGCTGTAATTAATTAGATGCAGTGTTTGCTAAAAGCTCTGCGAGTCCTATTTTTACAATATTCTGTTCTGAAATTCTAATAATAGTGCTTGTGCAGACGCGTCTTGATGTAGCAGAATTATTCAAATTCCGACAGAAACTATAATCTTAGCGGTGTATTTCTAATGTATGGTGATTGTAAATCGTTTTTAAAAAGATATGTGAGCATTATGGGGAATGGGAATTCAAAGTAGCAACACGATCGGGGGAATTTTCAGTAATCGTCTGACAACACCATATTTCTAGTCCATTTAATAAGAAATATTATAGCATGGAACTGTAATGTGCCTCTCGATAATTGTCGATTCATTTGCAGGAAAACAGTAATTATTCCTACTAATGATAATCATCGTCGAAACTTGTTATTACGTCGCTCCCCATCATACAACTTAGAGTTAATAATTATTCCGCTCCGCCAATTTATTTTGCCAGACGTGGAGGTCTTAAGAACTTCCCCTCCGAAATTGACACTTTTACGATTTCGCGCGACCGCGTGCTCACGCACTGTGCTGTAGTTGCACAACTCCGCCAGCCATTTCGGCCGAATGAATCCCGCGGGAGGAATTTAGCTCTCTGCGTTGGCAACGCTCGGAGCGGAAGATTCACTGCGTGGTGCTTTAACTAATTCTTAGCGGGCGGGAAGGTGATTTTAAGAGATTTATAATTCCGTATTTATGGTAATTTGTCGTGGAGTCGTTTGCGGTTGGTTTTGGGTAATAACCAGAACGAAAAAGGAAATTTAGCACACAACCCACAATCCTTGTCTCGCGCAGGCTCTTGCTTTCGTTGAAAGGCTTTCTTATTTCTTGAAAAATGTGAGATTAAAATAATTTGCAAAATGATTTTTTTTATTTCTTTTTTGTGTTAGAAAAGAATATTTGCTGTAGAAAGGCTTAAGTTTGAATTCCCAATTTCTTGTAATTCGCTTTTGAAATGTATTTAAATTTGAAAGCAAAATGTGGTAAGAAAGCTTTTGTTTTTTAAATTTTCTCCGACATATTTTGTGGATAAAAGCGACGCAGCGACTTGAAATTTTGAAAAACTATTAGAGGCATAAAAGCATTTCCTTAAAATAATTAACTCGATTTATGGTTAGCGTAACATTCTGTATTATCTGTATTGGAAAAAGTAAAAAAAAAAGATATGCTGGAACAAATATGACGGTTAAAGAAAGCTCGCAAACAAATATTGTAAGTAAAACATACACCATTTAACTTTCATTCCATATATAATTTATCTTTTAGTGTATATATATATTTAAATGAAGTGAAGCTATCCGAAATCAGGTCAGTCACTATGAAAACCTCATATTTCCTTCTAACTTTAGTACTAAATTTAACAAAAGATCCGAATGTAATATATTAAAAATGTTAACAAAAGAAATTAATATTTTCAGTTAAACGTTTAAACATTATTGCAAGTAAAAGTTTCACTTACAAAAATTAACTTTTCTAGTTTTTCTTAAACTTATTAATTTCATGTCTGTTGTTAATATTTTATCATCATGTATGTCACAACCGAAGTTTTCAAACAGAAATTCTGTAAGAAGCGCTTCTCAGCTGTTGTAGATTATTATATCGTAAACAGAATTTGGTGGTAGGGGAAGAGGGGTGGGAGACTCTCGGACACGCAAACCGCACATTTAGTTGATCAATGTTAACGAATTTTGCTTACTGCGCATGCTCACTAGTGTACCGTTGGCGAGGGAGGAATTATTGGCGACTAAACATAAGCAATCCTACACAAGCCTATTAGTCATGCTGGTTTTACTGTTTACAATTGCAATACTATGGAAATTTATGTGTGCTTATTACATGTGCTTCTGTTTAATTTCATTTTAGTTTATTTTGTTCATAAACATTACATTAAATATCAGTTATTTGACTTTAATTCCGTAACTTAAACTGGATTTATTCCTTAATTTGTTAAAGTATATACGAATGGAACGTACGGTAAATCCTCAATTTGCTTTTATTCCTCAGAAGTATAATCTATAAGCATTCAACAAGTATATCTTATAAAATTTCTGTTTTGTAATCCTTCCTAAACGAAAATTTGCGTGGTTTACTGTATTTAATTTATTTGCGTGATTTACCGTTAATATACCGTATTTAAATTGTTTTAAAATTGTGCCAAATTCTATTCTGGGCATGCGCAGTAAGTGAAATTCGTTTAACATTGATCAACTCAATGTGCGGTTTGCCATTACGCGTCCCCTCTGGGTTTTCTCCTTCAGAATTGGGATGGAACTGAGCTAAATCGCAGTGTCGCCTGTAAGGTGTTTAAGGCTGTTGCCAAAGACAGGCGTAATCTTGCCTTCCTTGCCACGAGGAATTTCATGGTCTTGCGCTGACTGTACGTCAGATAAGTCAGCATTAGTCAACAACAACAATATAGCAAACTTCTCTAATTAAACTAAAAAGGATATTGTATATATTCGTGCGATATTTATATGTATTTCAGTAATGTAATTTTAGTATATGTTAACTTTACGAAAATTAAAAAAAAAAAAAAGAAAAAAGGATTACGGAATTCGCCCTGTATTTTTCAGTTGAAGTAAGTGAAATGAAGTGTAAAAGGTTCTCAACCGTTATTAAGGTGAAGTTCCATTTATTCAAGAAGTAAAAAATGTTCGAAATGTGTAATATCTAAATATCTATGTTATATTTCCATTTTTCTCTCTCCCCCTCTAGTATATCCACGATTTCATCTTTAGCTGAAGTATTTTGTATGCAAGCCTGTTACCTTTTCTTTTTTTGGCTAATTTTCCGTCGTTTGAAGAAATCGCAGTGCTTTGCGTCTGTCTAGAGGCTGAATTCCTCCTCTGCCTAATTGAGTGTTGGCGATTTATATATACGATAAAGACAATTGTCACAGTTTGTTCTTGGCGACCTATGAGTAAAGACCGAACCGATCACATTTAATCGCCTTCGGTGCGCCGTGTGAAGCTACTTATTCGGAACTTTATTGCCTCTTAAGTAAGTGCCCAATTTATCACGTAGGCCTTTTACGTCGTTTCCATAGCAGCGGCTGCCATTTTGTCGCCTTCCTCTTATAACCTCCACTCTGGTTAGAGGCCTGTCGAGGCAATTTCTTCTGCGCTCTTGCTTCTTTTTGTTTAATGTGCGCGTTCCTAGAAGTTCCAGTGGGGTTCAGAAGGCTTTAAGAGTGTTCGGAATAAATAGGAATATTGCTGTCTAAGTGCTCCATTTCCCTTTACGATATTCCAGGCGTATTTTATTAAAATAAATTCACTTACTTTAATTTAAAGGAAATAGATTTAAAATGCCAGAAAATATTCTCGGAATTTTGCAAGTATATCGCCATTTGAGATCAGTCGTAAGGAGAATATATTCGTAATGGCAGTTCAGTTAAATGGATCTCGACTGTATTTGATATTATGTTAGTCATTATTATGGTAGTTTTCAAATTTTTCAAAAGATATGCATAAATTTCCTCGGGCTTTTAAAACTTAAAAAAAAAACTACCAGGTTTTTCATCTAAAATGTTATACTGGAATACTCTGGATATGAGAAAATCAGTTGAAAGGTCCTCAGGGCATACCAAAATGATGAGGAGACCAACACGGTAACAATTATAGATTCAAATTGTTCAAAGTGACATTAATTAGAAATGGTTTTGCTGCAATTGTTCTTGTGATACGGATGAATTATCAGAAAGGAAATAAATAAAAGTAGCAAAGACTGTTACTGCAAATGGCTATGTTTCTCAATTGAATATCCATGTGAAGAATAAAGTTTAATTCTTTGAGGGATAGGAAAAGGCAATTAACGTTTTCAGCAAAACTCTTGTTGTATTTACTGTATCACGTGTTACAATGAAATTATTTGTGACACTAACGCATATTTTGTCCAAGACGCGTGAAAAAATGACCACTTCTGGTGGTTAGTGTCAGTGACCACCGCCCACGGAACACATCCCTACAAATCAGTCCCTATGGTACTTATGGAAACGGTTTTTCGTTTTCAAGCAGAGTGCAACTTTGCATGTGCTGCATTCCCACAATGTTCTTACAGGCTTTTTCTTGGTGCACATTGTCGTGATGTTGTCTTCGATGGCTGATGCTTATTTTCTTGAAGACGATTTGCTGCATCAACTACTGGCTTATGGTTCTTGATTGCCATCTGGTGAGCTACAAGGGAACGTCAGAAACCACTCACACGAGTGAGTAAGACGTTCAATAGAAAAGGTGGTTACGGTAGGTAACCACCGCCCTTCAAAGCGTCAAAGGGATATTCGCGTAATAGCATTACTTAGTCCATCATTAGCACCGTTTTTGTCTGTTCGATACTTGCTCGTAAGTGTTAATGGGCCTCGAAACGTGGCCTAATATCACATTACATGTACTCAACGATACCTAGGTCACGAAATCAACTATACCAATCAGTTTGAGCTACAGTATATCAACCACCGCAGTACGCTGGAGTGCTGTTTCATCATCCACGAAGTTAAAAGTCGACAAATGTTGGTTCACCGAACGCACGTCGGCAGGATTACCTCTTTAGAATAGGTTAAAATATCGGCTTCAACTATTTAGGATATTAGATATCCATTCAACACAATAAAAGGCTTCCAAGAACTCCGTTTCAGGGATGTATTCGAAAATAAATCTTGTGCCACCTGCTCGCTAGATTATGTTGTTGTTGTGAATTATCGCCGAATTTAAACCTACTATCGTTAGTGAAAGTTACTTTACTTTTTCTTCTGTTATCCAAATGTGGTATTCTTGCATCATTGTAAGTGATGACGTCAACTGACAGATGTTAAAGGGGAAATTTGTAGTAGTCCACCTTTATGGAATCATGTGATCTTGTATGCTTTTTTGTTGTTGTTATTCTGACTGATCTCACTTGTCTGACCTAATCAGAAGAAGCCCACGAATTTTGTCGTGGGAAGGAGTACAAGGTTGCGAGTGTGGTTGGCAAGAACCTTGGGTAATATACAATAGAACGTCCGACTTTGCCCAATTCCATCTCAGTTTTGTGGAAGAGCACACCGGGGGGGGCGGTTC
>KK116848.1:167288-182323 GCA_000611955.2 Stegodyphus mimosarum | reverse complement strand
CCCTAACACCATAACACAAGAGAACTTTCAGTTCGCCACATTTAGTGCCCAAATGCCGTAAAAAAGCTATGCAACATTCGTAACCTTTCCAGTATTCAAATCAGAGCCCTTCCGTACCGTAACCACTATCCCGTTGGGCGGAGCTGTGCTTTTGTTAAGCTAGTTTGGTGAGGTTCCGCTGGAACTTTTATCTCTGGGGCTGCTGTAATGAGCGATTACTAGCAAATTTTCGAACACCTAGCTGTGTGTATTGTACTGCCGTTTACATCGACACGATTTGGTGACAATAGTGAAATCGTAGCGTACACTGCTCATGCTTCGGGAATGGGACTGTTCGCCGTGACCGTTTCGCCGTCGGATTACATTTCATTTAAACCTGTTTCCACGAATTATTCTAACTTAACTAACGATCTCTGACTTAAAACTGACATCAAAAATTGCATAATTTGAAATTAAATATTCAGGTCAATTTTTGTCCTACGTAAGTAAAATTTCTTCTAATTTTATTTTTTCATAACGAGCTTAAAACTATCTCAAATATCATTATAGGACCCGGGAGACCTCATTAAAAGGTAGGCTTCGTTATTTGTCAAAAGCTAAATTTTTAAAAAATTTTAACATTGCCAAAGCATGAATATTTTCGTCATTTAATTATTGGAATTACATGACTACGACCAACGACTGCGAAAATAAAGGCTGTGCGAGGGGGTGGGAATATTCACTTTTAAGACATCTTAAATATTCCCCACCCTACACCTTTTTCCTCAGATAGAATAATCAAAATTTCTCTTCCTTTTGAACTCTCTGTCTCTCTATATATATACGTATGGTTCTGGCATTTGTAATAAAAAGGGAGGTGCACAGCTAGATGTTATAGCAGTCCCATATACAAAATTTCAACGTTCTACGGCTAATCTTTTTTGAGTTATGCGAGATGTACGCATACATAGATAGTACGCATGCAAGAGGTACGTATATGTGCGTACTTATGCGGGAGTACACACATATGTACGTATGCGAGAGTACATACATATGTACGTATGAGAGACGTATACATGCATATGTACGTATGTACAGAACGTCCCGAAAAAATTCTTTTTGAATGCATTTTAATATCCGTTTTGGAATCTGTAATTAATATAAATAACGATCTTTTTAGCCCAAAGGGGTAATTTGCGAGGAAAGGTTATTAATTTTGCTTTATCATTTTGCGTTGGTTCACTATAAGCGGCGTTTCACTTTTCAAATTGTTGCCACCAAATATTAGAGCCCTGCATTATATTGAAAGAAATTAAATAATGAAGAATCTGTATGAATGTATGTATGTTTCTCGCATTGTGAAAAAACAACGGTATCCAGAGGCATCCAGTTTTGAATAACGTAGTCCTCCACTCGAATATGGGCATCAGGAAGCTCAAGTTCGGAATTTGGAATTTGTTTTATTATCTATTTCATGCTTTGTAAAATTTTAACGAATTTTCGATTAACAAACTCAACAATTTCAAAGCCAGCAATGACAGCGCGCGAGACTGTGTATCGGAAATTCCAAAGCTATGCTCTTTTTAAATTTGATATTGCTGTTGAATTGAATTTTATGGTTTAAATACGAGAAACACGATATTTAATAAATAAAGATAAACCCAAAACGTTAAAAAAACGCCCCTTTGGGAGTAATATAAAATTTTTTTATATGATTAAATTTTCATTTAAGAAAATGATACTAATTGTGAATATTATCTGAAAAATTATCATTGCTATCATTCGTCATCTTGATTTGAATTTTCATTATTCATATTTAAATGAAGTCTGTAAGGAAATAAAATTTTTGGGAAAGTTTCTTTAACACACAAAAAAGAAATTCTCGAAGAGAAACGCCATTTCAAATTTATTTTCAGAACATAATTTTAAGTAACTGCTTTTTTTTTCGCATGTGCAAAGGTTTTTTTTTTATCTTACCCTTAAAACTTAAAGAAAGCTTTAATTTTAAATTTAGGATGTTATTATATTCTATGTTTTTACCTCTTTTTTAGACCTGTTAAGCCTTTCTAAAAATTTTTAAGATAATTATTGTTCTTTACTCACATTCTGTGTCTTTCCTTTTTTTTAACCTCTTCTTTCTTATTTTCAACAAAAGTGTCAGATGAAATTTGCAATTAATGAAGAAAATTACGCTCAGGTTTCATTACCATAATAGCTATTAAAAAGGGTCATTATATTTTTTTATGAAATGTTTTATATAAAATATGTAAAATAAGCTATTTTCTTAATTACCTAAAAAAAGTTAAATACCACCTATTTAATGTCTCGCAAAATATAGAAAAAGATGTTGGTGCTTAAGTTTGCATTGCTGCTAAACGTTTTCTCAAACTAAATATTACCTGTCTAAGAATTTAAAAGCTGTGGTGTCTACTTCCTGCTATCAGTGATGTTTTAAGGCTAGAATTAAAATGGATTCAGAAACTGTACTTCATTTGTATACAATAGTTCGTTCCAGATGATGACGTGAATTAATTACTAATTAGTAAAAGAAGTTAGAATAACTGTCCGAGAATTAACGTTGACTAAAAGGAAATCAAGATAACTAGATTTGTCAACAACTGCAACTTTAACTAAAATAGGAAAATAATATTTGTAAAATAATTGTAACTGAAATAACTGTGTTAACAGCATTAAAGTGAATTAAATTTGCGATCATTTTCTACATTACCTACTTTTTCAAATAGGTTTAAAAGAAGTCTAATTTCTATAATACCATAATTGTCTGCTAATTTTTTTCATGTTATTTTATACCTTACTGTGTGTTGTATACCGTGGGTCAGTTCCATTAAATTCTAATGCAACTTTTTGAGTAATCGTCTTTTTTATGATTTTTCCTTAATTAATGATAACCAGTGTACATTGTTGCGCATTACTGGTTCTGTGAAAACAAATAATATTGATTGCATGCAGTGATATACAAATACCAGATCTATTAATGTGATTGTGCGGGAAAGTGGTGTCCTTCTTCGGGAGAAAATTATCAAAACCAAGGGATGCCTGTCCGTTTGGAATCAAAGCCTGAGTGGAATCTGATGTCGGAAAGTGGTTTTGTCCAGGGAGTTTAAGAATGATTTCAAGTTTGAGCTTATATTTGAGGCAAAACATTTCTTACTACCCCGTAACCCCATCGAAAACAAGTGTTTCTCAATCTGCTTCCAGTCTTTGGCGTACGAAACTATAGTATACTGATGGTTCTTGACTTTGGGGGGGGGATTTCACTAACGCCGGTGCAGGCATTCATTGTGAGTTATTTTATTTAAACGCACCCAGTAGCTCATATGCAGCTGCTCTTGACACTGAACTTGCGGCCATCCATTGAGCCTTGCTACAAGTTCAGTATCGTCTGGGACATTTTCAAAGGTAGTCTTCTAATCAGATTCCAGAGCCGCTCTTCAAGCTGTTGACTTACAGAGTGATTCTTGCTCTTCAGTTATCGATTACTGTTTCGATCCCCTTAACTGGCTCTCAAGTAATGACAAAGATGTTTTACTTCATTTGATTCCTGTCCATTGGGGAGTTTAGGTAATGAGGCCGCCAATTTCTTGGCTAAGAAGGGAGTTTCTGTTCTTCAAACATCACAACCTGGTCTCCCCTACAATTCCATCAAGTCACTTGTTAGAAATGCCCTCAGGGACTCATTTTCCCAAGAACTTGCAGACGGAAATAGAAATAAATCTTCGTTTAGACAGATCCTTAAAGTACCCAAATGATTTAGAAAGAAATTTGTCGCATTGTTCCGTCTTATATCTGGCCATGACTACCTGCGTAAGCACCTCCGATGGATCAGTTTGGTTCCTGACTCTCTTTGGCTCTTATGCAATCTTAAGGAAGACATGGACTTACCCCATCTCCGCAAATGCCCAACTCTTCATCGTATTTCTATTTGGGAGTGCTATTGGGTGACGAGAAACGCCCTGAATGTATAGGTATACTGATGTCAATTTTCTCGTCTTTCTTTTGTACTTTTTGATGTTCAGTTGTCTTGTAACATGTCATTAAAAAAACCATTGTTGCGAATGACATTTTATGCCTATAGCTGTGTGAGAAACTTCTGGGTGTTCTGCATGGATCTGCAACCAAACTACTGAATAATTTTCAAATATAACTAAAGGTATCTTTATATTTTTTAGTTAATAAATATTACTGAATTAATGTGAGTGCTTTTTTTGAATTTTTGTTTTGACTCCCAGAACCCCGGAGACTGCACTATATATATATATATACTTCGCAAAAGTTAAAATCTCAAATAAGGTCTTTCACGACTAAGCCTTATTAAGGGCAAAGTATATACTGCAAATTAAAATTATGGAGAGTCCGCGTAATTTTGTAACTTATAAAAGGGGAATGTGAGACGTCACAAGGCAATCATGATCGTTTTGAAAGGGAAAATGTCCTTATTAGTGGAAAGAAAAACACGATTTAAAGCTTTTGCCAATAACAAAAAGATAAAAAGCTCTGAAAATAGCAACAGATTCAAAATATTTTAAGTAGCTCTATTCTGGTGACAGGCAAGCTAACTTTAAAACGACTTAAGTAATTTTAATGCATACTCAACAGTTTCAGCCACGTATAAAATTCCAAACTTAAGAAACTCGTGAGAAATATTAACATTAAATGCATTCATACGCTTAAAAAGATGCAAAATAAGAATAATACATATAGTAAGAAAATATTTTTAATCTAGCTGGTTTGGTTTTTATCCTTTGTATTCAAAATTAATCGTAATTCGTATCACTTACTTGCTGCGTACATTATTTCTCAGTGTGCTGTTAATTGAAGTTCTTGATGCCATTTTCTATATCATAACATATAGCTAAAATGCATCTGGCAACACTTCCAGTTCCTCTCCTCCGCCTCCTGACAGCACTCAGAATTCATTTCTGGCTCCATTACTTCGAAACTAAGTGTTTGCGATGATGCGAACTTAATGGGACAGCCCTGTATATTCTCGAACCTATGTCTATGTTGAAAACTAATTTTTGATATGAGAAGACAGGTTGCTGAAAGAATTAAGTTTTAAAGGAGGCAGAAAATTTGTTCTGGTGTGAAAATTTTGCGACAGGAGGGTCTGATAGTTACTTGGACTTCATAATCTTTCAGCTCATTTATTTGTTGGAGTTAAGTGTTTTTGCAAACTGATGTCAAAAATCAGTTCGCTGTTAAAACGGTATCCATGAAATGCTAAACAGTTGAAGATAAATACCATTATGAAGTGATTTATAAAAAATGAAGTTTGAAAAATAGCATATTTGGAGTCTAGGAACATAAAACAAAATTTATTATGGGTATGAAAAAAAATCTGTGATATGTGAGTGCACAAATAAATAAAACGTAGGTTTTAAAAAATTCCCAAATGTAACAGGCGTAGAAAACATTACGCAATAATGTTTTAGTCGAAGTGCCAGTTTTAGTTTTTAAGTTTTATTATCCTTTGTTCTGATTTTTAATTAATCTCACTCCAGAAGTATGGAATTTGAGTTAATGCTGAAGTACTAGAAAGGACAGTGTGTGCGTTTATGTACAACAATATATGGTAAGCAACTTTGTATGATTTCTATTTAACCGTGAAACTGGCGTTATGTGACTTAACTGAATGATTAGATCACGATTCGAGAGGCTACGTCTTTTACACACCTTTCCTTCGAGGGCAAGACATGTGTAACGTTTCCGAGCGTTTTGTCTTTTTAAATTTATTTAAAACTTAACAACAAATTCATTCGTGGTTAAATATAGGATAAATAGCGTAAATCGTTACATAGCTATATCTTACAGAAGGGAAACAGCGAGCTGGGAAAGAGCGAGCTTTTCGCCAGCCTTTTCTCTGGCTACATGTCCATTCAACTCCACTGCTTCGTCTCTTCTAACAAAAAGACCAGCGAACACCCGTAAACAAGTCGGCATCATAAAGGCATTAGTGGATAGAGACCCATTTGCTTTCAGGACAATCTCATCGCCGATCGCTTCCACCCTGGCTTTAAAAATGAGTTTCTTTAAGTTAGTCCGAAAGAGGAAGTCTCTAATAATAACCAGCTGTTTGTTTTCCTAATGATCTATTTGCTGTTACAGTTTGTCACAACATGTCTCGATCAGATGAAACGATAATGTATGGATTTTGTAATCCATTTAAAGGACTGGAACTGGAAGCCGGAATATCTTTCTACAGATAGGTACTTTAACAGCTAATGAATCTGTAATTAATGACAAGCATTAATTACTAACGCTGGGTAATTTTAAGTTGAATATTTTGGTATGTCAGTGATTCATTCCAGTGCGCCTTTCATGGTGTGATCATTGCGAACTGTGATTTACGACGTCATTGTGCGATAAGGCATATTCTTGGAAGAATCACATGCGTATCGTATGACATTGATTTCCCTGCTGTTACGGTTATGATAAATCGCTCAAATATAGTGCTTTAGAATAAGATATTGCACGACTACCCAAATAGTTTAAGCTTACCAAATAGCGTAACACCACAAAAAATCATCTAGTGGTAAGAAATATTAATGAAATAGTTGACGTTGTTGTACCCAATAGACGACATGATTCCAACCTACACTGGGAAGCATTTTGTATGAGAGCTGTTTCTTTGTTGGAGCCAGCAAAACTCATTAGCAATAAATGCCCGAAAATGCAGTATAACACCTAGTAAAACGTGGCTAATCTTCAGGGCTTCTGTGGTAGGTAGTGCATTGGAACACAACGAGGACAAAATCGCTAGCATACACACATCAGCTTTTAGAAGGCGCATAAAATGGGAGTTGTTGGTGATTAAGACGACACATATTATAAGACACAAAACGTTTGCCAACCTATAGCTGCGAATAGTGCGTTTTCGCGCGCTACTTATCTACACTTTTCTGCAGGTTGCGAGAGATCGCGAAATGCCACGCACTGAACCTGCTGTTTTATTCACATGCTTGATCATTGAAATTGTTATTGTAACCCGCGATTGTTATTGGGAAGCTGAAATAGAAGACGAGAATAGAGAATGTTTTGTTTTCTCTTCTGCTGGAAAACAGTTCAGCGTAATTACACTAACATTCACTTGCTTTTGGCTCTCTGAAAAAGGTAAATTGCTTGTTCGTAATGAAAGGCTATTATTTTGAACCTTATTTATACGTTCAAGGAGATCGTCATAATGTCATTATGGCTGATCGATGGTTGGTATATTCAGGGAAAAATTGCATCAAGTTTACGGAAGATTGGTTAGGACATTCGCAAGAGTCGATATATCGAGACGACTCATATTATAGAAGGGCAAGAGTTGACTGCACTTAAATTTATAGGCGTTCGGCATTAGAGGAATAAATGCAATAAATTCCATGAATAATGTCTTTTGTAACTGAGAGAGAAATCTTTGTAAAATGTAAATTTTCTTCCTACAACTGAAACCAAGTTTTAGCTTTAGGAATTACACACAATTATTGGAAAGTTTGGCTTGTATTTTATTATATACTTTATAAAGTGGCCTTCTTGGCAAGCCTTCGTGGTATAGTGGTCAGCATGCTCGGCGCGTCTTCGAGAGGTCCGTGGTTCGAATTCCAGAGAGGGCACTGCACATTTTTCATCTCTTCTGCTTCGAAATAACCTAATGTCTTACAGTGGCGCCCGAACTAAGAAAGGTGGTGGATGATGATTCTCTACCGCTAGGATTTGGCGACTGGACCCCTTAATCTCCAATCGCTCTTTAAAAGGGGGAAGTATTTCTCCCCCCTTCTTAGCATGCCTTCGTGGTGTAATGGTGAAGCACGCTCGGCGCGTATTTGAGAGGTCCGTGGTTCGAGTTCCGGCGGGGGCATTGCTTATTTTTTATGAATCCTGTTTCAAAAAAAAAAACCTAATGTCATTACAACTTTCATATATCTTTCCTGGTTTGCACATCACCAAAATGGCTCGTCGCCTTATGAATAGTATCTTGTAGTGAAATTTAATTCTTTTACGAAGTGGATAAAATTAACAAGAATTTATTGTGCTTGATTAAAAAAATGTGTAAAAAGGAGAGAAAAAAGGTATCTTTGCTGTTTGATTAGTCTTCCGGATTATAAGAAAATGATTAGATTCAGGAAGAAGAAGTTAGTGAAGAGAAAGCACTTTTTGCTTTACCCCTATTCCTCTGTGTGGTCAAATTTCTTCACATCGCGTGGAATATTTATCTTTTGCTTCGGTACTATCCAGGGAGTAAGTGGGATAGAGTTAGCGCAAGCAAGGTAATCATTTTTGTGAAGAGAAATAAAATCGGAACCTGTTAATTGCTTTAATTGTTCATCGAGGTCTAAGAGGATGAAGATTTTCGTTCGATGCAGTAATTGCCATCTGTCTGATCCCCTCTTTTTTTTTTTTTTTTTTTGCTTCATTTCACATCTTTTTCTTCTTCTGCTTGCTTTTTTTCTTTAATTACTTCTTTTATTCTGATTCATTACGCTTACTTTACATTTAGAAAGAATTTTAATTATTAAAATATTTATTTAAAAAGTACTTTTTCGTATTTAACAGACATTGAATGGAATACTGCAATTAATACAAATAAGGATTTGAAAAAAAGAAATATAAAGTTTTAATGTATCCGTCGTTAAAAGACTGATAAGACATTTTAGTGAAATGCGCAGAGAAAATGGGTTGTTATAACATGCAAAAGAATTCTATGCTTTCAAATCGGTAGTTTTACGAAATGAAATGAAATTTTTTTAAATATTGAAGACATCTGCGCTTCTTTTATTAGCCACCCATCTAAGTTTTGTAAAAAACTGACCGTGTTTCGTCCATTTCAATGTAGTTATTTTTTTCCGACTTCTAATGCTTGACAGAGAAGCAGGAACTTTTAAATGTATCGGAAAATCTCAATGAGTGTACTTATATAAATGAAATATTATGAACTTAGTGTTACAGCATTTTGCGTACATTAGCCTTCTTTAAAAAATAAAGGATTTTATGAAGCAAATAAAGTATTTTATGGAACTTAAACCTTTTCCAATCGGAAAATGTTAGATAATTTGAAAAGGTTTGAGTCAAGTTTAGAGTTTCTTTTCCAATACCTTACGTATTATAAGTGGCTTATGCATATTTGTATGCTTTTTATGTGAATGAATTGAATTCTTTCTATAATACTCTTATATATATATTGCAAATGTTGGTCATAGGTTTATTTCCTTTTGCAGAATTCTTTAAGGAAATGAGAAATATTTTAAAGCAATTTCTGTACTGTGGGTGCAAAATTTTTAGTCCAAAAAGGGAATTTGCCCAGAAAGACTATTAATTTCGTTTTGGCATTTTGCGTCGATTCGGTAAAAACGTTGTTTCACTTTTCAAATTGTTGCCACCAAATATTATTGCTCTGCATTATATTTAAAGAAATTAAATAATGAAGAAACAAAAAATAAATGTAATACATGCATGTATGTATCTTTCTCGCATTGTCATGAAAAACAACGGTACTCATAGCCACCAAATTTTGAATGTTGACGTTTCCACCCAAATGTGGGCATCTGGAAGCCCAAATTTGAAATTTGGAATTTGTTTTATTATCGATTTCATATTTTGTAAAAGTTTAACGAATTTTCGATTAACAAACTCAAGGATTTCAAAGCGAGCAATGACAACGTTGTACAGGAAAAAACATTTTTATCTCCAGCGCGTGAGACTGTGTATCGGAAATTGTAAAGATATGCTCATTTTAAAATTATTTTGCGATGTTCTCTTGAACTTAAGTGTAAAGAACATGATATCTAATAAATATAGGTAACACACAAAATGTTAAAAAAAGCCCCTTTAGACGTAATTTAAAATTTAAAAACCTTTCTCTCTTTCTTTTTCTTTTTTTGTTTGTTTTTTTGTTTGTGTGTGTATAGTTGCTCTAGAACGAGAATTTTGTAACTTTGTCAGGACTGAGTGTTCGGTGCATATTCTTGGCAAACATCTTCGTGAACTCCTTAAATCCTCATCTTGAACAAGCAGCTGAATGCAGCTATGTTCTGTGGTAGACTGTTGTTATTAAGCGGTAGAAGAACCGCACTTGAAAGGGATTTAAAATCCTCTTTTATTAAATCACTATTATGTACAACCACTTCCCAACTCGGGAAGGATACAAAAAGTAAAGACCGCACTTGGGTCTAAAATGAACAATCAGATAAATTTTAACTAAAGCTAAATAGAAATTAAGTAGTTGTTGCTCGCAGAGTTATAACGCGAGGTTGGTTTCTAAACTAAATGGTGAGTAGCCAGACTTACTAATACTGACGCACTTGGAATTACTTCAATAAGCAATCACGTAAAGCGCTATGGCTTAGAATTTAAATGCTAGCTAGTCAGGAGAACGTCGAATAGCGTGACCGTGGTCTGAGACTAAAAGCTCTCTCACACTGAGAGGTTTCTACCTCCGGTTTAAATACTCCTTGGCTCCACTTCAAATTAGCATAAAGCTAAAACGCGCGCTTCTTCTAACGGGAAGCTGAAAATGAGAACAGATAGAAAAGTGTAAATTAAAATAAAACTTTGTTAGTTTAATTAAAACCTTACAACTTAGCTCACTTCTCTGATGGTAACATGAGACAAATCCCGGAATTCGTCTTGGTCAAGAGCGCCAAATTTGCTTTAGGCCTTGGACACTTTATGGGTGGCTGTATGAAGACGGTCAACACCATTCGAGGTTTGAACACAAGTGATTACTATGAATGTGACAAGCAAATATTACATAGGAACTGCGAAAATATACAAACAGCACATATGATGCATGTAAATATATTCAGCTGATATTGTTCAGTATAATGTATCTAAATAACTTCGTATACCAAGTTACCACTGATGTCTGGAGTAAATGTTCTCTATAAGCTCAGACTCACAGTGCATAAAACATTGCTAAAATTCTCCTTAACACAATCAAAGTCATGACGGGGTTTCTTTAAAGTAACCACAGGTCACGAATATCGAAATTCTGAAATAACTTTACAAATTCCGCTACAATTATTCACATTCCCTAGGGATTTTCAGTATAACTCAGAACTTCTGATGGCATAACCGGGGGGGATGTTGTTCGTGAATATTCAGTTTCACGCCAGATACCGGCAAGCATGTCGGCATCCACAGAGGCTATTGCGGTTGACATTCTGGCTTTTAGGTCATCCATGTTCGACACTCTCCTCCTGTAAAGGTCGGAAGCCACCCTACCGGAAGAGTTGTAAACGTTGTCCTTTACAAATACCCAAAGGAAAAAAGTCCAGCGGCGTTATATCAGGTGATCTGGGTGGCCAAGGAATTGAACCTCCTCGCCCAATCCATCTTCCTGTAAAATGGTCGTTCAAAGAACTACGAACGATGGTACCCCAGTGAGGTGGTGTACCATCTTGTTGCAGAAAGACACGTGGCTGAAGCTCTTTTAGTTGTGGAAATACGAAGTTTTCCAACATGTCTAAGTATACGACTGATGAGACCGTCTTTTCTGTAAAAAAAGAAAGGCCCAATGACTCGGTCGTGCATTAGTCCACACCACAAATTAACCTTTGGGGAATCCCTTTGTGCCTTACGGTATTCATGGGGGTTTTCAGATCCCCATATGCGCACATTATGGCGATTACCAATGCCAGAAAGATGAAAGGATGCTTCGTCGGAGAACATTATGCGCTTCAGAAATTCAGCATCTTCTTGTATCCTCCTTAGCATATCTGTTGCAAAGGCCATCCTCCTAGGCCTATAATAATAGGCAATAGTTGCCAAAAACAAAAGAGAGAAAAATGTAATTAATAAGCAGACGATATTTAGAATAGTACAGATATTTAGACTGGAAAATGAAATTATCTGAAATGAACCACACGCGCAGACGATATTTACAAAAGTAAAGATATTCAAACCTGAAAAGGAAAATATATGTTATTCCATCAATAAATGCCATAAGTTTGTTTATATCTTCATTATTTTATGAGTTATTAAACATCAAAATGGGTCTGGGACTTTATAAAACACCCTGTATATTAATTGCTGTGTGTAATAAATGCGTTTTTCTGCTTTGAAAAACGTTATATATCGCATACCAAATTTACTCTTATGCCAAATTAGAAGAGACCCTTAGCCAATTAAATAAGATTTGACAAATTTCTTAACGGCATATATATTAGAAATTAATTTGTAACTGTGAACTGTTAGATTTCTTGTTATATCTAATTTTGAATCGTTATATCGGAAATTAGAGATTTCAGTATAGGTACATCGAAAGAAAAGACAGTAGAAACTTCTCTTTTTGATTATTTTTTAAGGTACTATTTTTTGATTTTTCTGGCAATCGAAAGATTTCACTGACATATCTGTCGGAACCATACTATCGTAAACGATAAAGTACAAGTTGCTTATGCTGTTCTTCATCTCTGTCCCCGTTTATTACTTCCGAGTGGGTTTTCTCTTTTGCTATCAAGGTTCGTCTTCTAATTTTATAGCTGTCGCCCAAGGTACGTTGAGTGCTCGAAGAGTACAGAAGGAAGTTCTGTATTTTGCTTATGTGTTTTATTCCTGTTGTTTCAAAGAATAAGGTCTTATTTTCAGAGAAGCGAAAGGGTGCCAGTGAATAGGAAGAAAGGTTCAGTTTTGATATCTGATCAGGAAATAGCTTAATTTCCATATTATTTAAATTTACACATACTCAAAATAAATGTTTCATCGTGCAAGGTAGCATTCAGTGTTCTAAACTACAGAAAAAATCCATAATTTTGCAATAACTTTTATTCTAATAATTAACATTTCGTACATTTAAAACATACATGTTTAGAACTGAAATAATTTAAGCATTATACTACGGCTGGCAACGGTTTTGGCCACTGATTTTTGTCCCCAAATTTGGCGAGTAATAGGTAAAAGTTTCCAAACTTAGCGATTGTTTGGCGGCATTTTGGTCCGGTCCTTGTATCACCATAATAGATATTGTAATTGATGAAAATAATTGATCGCTATATTATATAGTAATTGATCGTGTAACCGTGTTGCTTTCCAGCAATTTCGAGAAGCAGAAGGTACCAGAAATATCTCGGTGGCCGGACGAAAAGTACGTAAAAGGCGGAAGATTGCATGAGTAAATTCAGAGTCCTGAGATATCTCCGGCTTAGTTTTGCTCGTCAGATGCGCTTTGCATTGTGTTGTTTAACGTTATTAGTAGTTTGAAGTGTAACTACTGATTGTACTGTGTGATACTGTGAACACCTGTGCGAGTATTTCTGCGGAAAGCTCCAGAACTCTTAAGTGTTTTCCTTTAATAAAATAAATTTTATCAGCCTATCATCGGACTTGGGTGCATTCAATCTGCTACGATCTTCAACCCCTACACATGTAACAATATAAATTTATTTTTCTTGGAAAACAAATCTGTAAGTAATAAAAGGGACTTCTTATACGTGGTCTTTCTGGTGCAGTGGTCAGCAAATGCAGCCAGCATATTGAACAATCTCGGTTATGGTTCCGAAAAATGGCACTATCGATTTTTCAATATTTTTACTCATTTAAAGCCTAATGACGGGACTGTACAGGGACTCATTCGGACTCTTCATTTTGAGGACTTATCTACTCGGTCTAAAGTCTGAGGCGTGAAAATATTTGCACACTTGAATCACCAGATTTAAGCTTATTGTATTTGTTTTAGCCTCCTTCCGCAGAAGAGCTGTTAATTTCGTTTTGGCATTTTGTGTTGGTTCACTCTATAAATCTGAATCGCTTTTCAAATTGTTGCTACCAAATATTATCGCCCTGTGTTATATGTAAAGAAATTAAACAATGAAGAATCTGCATAAGTGTAGGTATGTTTCTCGCATTGTGAAAAAACAACGGTACCTAGAGATATCCAATTTTGAATAACGTAGTCCTCCACTCGAATATAGGCACCTGGAAGCCGAAATCTGGAATTTGTTTACGATCTATTTCATATTTTGTAAAAAGCTTAATGAATTTTTTATTAAAAACTTCAACGATTTCAAAGAGTTCCATTGACATTAACATCACGTGTATCTTCAAGCCCGGATATTTTATGCACTAGGTGTCTTTACATTTCTTACTAGTATTATGTTGGTAGCGTAGGAACGCAAAGACGTTAGAATGTGTAACGATATTTTGCGTCGAATGAGTTTGAATGTCCGTATCACTTTTCAAATCCTGGGCGTAATATAAAATCTCAAAGCATTTAATTTTTTTAATTGTAATTTATTTTAATGTGTATGCGTGTGAGCTTATGTGAAAATTAATGCTTATAGTATAAAGAGTTTGAGTGCCTGAAAACTCGCGAAGCATGCCTTTATACTTCAAACAATATATGAGATCATCTGCTGTTATGTGGACGTTTGTTATGACCCCAGCGATGCGCGCTTTGAAAATCAAGCAATCAAAATCAGTGTTACAAGAATATGGAACCCAGATTTAACTCATGGCATTCTTGTCCGCTAACGAGTGAATCGGATAACTTCTAAGTTGAGACTCTCGAATAAACTGATCTTGACCCAAGTTAGTAAACAAACAAGTTTCTCAGCAAGTAACGTTCTTTCATCCCAGTTCCTACCAATTTTTGTAATTTAGAAGCCTTCTAATTAGTGATGTCAACATCCGATAAATCTGGCACGGATTAATCGAGTTGCGGTTAAAGCTAAGCTTTTTTTTTATTGCAGAACGATCGAAAGGATGAAAAAAAATTACTATCACAGTCCATAAAGCAAAATTTCTACGGGATATGAAAAAAAGGAGACAAAAATGCATCAGCAGTGATAGCAGATAATATCACAGCATTTAGGAATTATTTTTATCCCCGACAGTATGTAATTTAATTGCACATAACCTGGAATATGTAAATGTTGTTAAATCATCCGAGTCACCCAACAGAGCTAGTAGTTAGTAACCCTGACTACTGTGCCGAAGGGCCCGGGTTTGAATCCCGAAGGAGGCATGGATGTTTGTAAATGTATAATGTCTATGCGGCATGAAGGCACTTTAAATATCCGGCGAGTCGAAAGTTCTCTCGAGAGATTGGTGGTAGGGGA
>KK116848.1:111410-167115 GCA_000611955.2 Stegodyphus mimosarum | reverse complement strand
GAAAGAAAGATGGGAGATCCTTGGATCCGTCCTCCCCGGGTACTCTGTCTGAAAACTAGAAACGAAACTGAGTTAAAGTCGGACTGTTATCTTGACCACCACATAAATGGTACTCAAGGCTCTTTCCAACGACAGGCGTATTTGATTCCGTACCCCGATGGTGGTCGTGGGTTTGTGCTGACCATCGTCAGGCAAGTGACACTGTGTAACAACAACGACAAATCATCTCTTAAAAATAGATGGCTGAACCTTAAAAATAAACTAAGTCTACAGCAATTCATCTTCTGTTTCTCATTAAATGCTATGGAAATATAAACAGAAACGTAATTCTTTCTGTTTGCAGTTGTTCTCTCCTTGTTTTCGTCTGTTTGCTTGATTTAATTTACCTAACCGAATGAATATATTCTCCAAAGTAAACTGCTGAGAAATACAAAGAAATTAAAAAAAAAAAGAAAAATCTGAAAGGTTTCAAATTTTAAATTACGTCCAAAGGGCCGTTTTATTAACATTTTGTGCGTTACCTTTATTTATTAAATATCATGTTCTTCGTACTTAAACCATAAAATTCGGTTGAAGAGCAATATCGCAAAATTATTTCAAAGTGAATATATTTTTAGAATTTTCGATACATAGTCTCACGCGCTGGAGATAAAAATGTTTTTTTTTTTTTTTTGTACAACGTTGCCACTGCTCGCTTTGAAATCCTTCAGTTTGTTTATCAAAAATTTGTTAAAGTATTATATGAAATTAATAATAAAGCAAATACCAAATTTCAAATTTGTGCTTCCAGATGCCGATATTCTCAGGAGGATTACGTTATTCAAAATTTGATGGCTGTAGGTACCGTTATTTTATCACAATGCGAGAAACATACATACACTTATGCAGATTCTACGGCGATAATATTTGGCGGGAACAATTTGAAAAGCGAAACAACGTAAGTAAACCATAACATTCAGTTCAAGAGCAATATCGCAAAATAATTTTAAAATGAGTCTATCTTTAGAATTTCCGATACACAGTTCCGCGCGCCTGAGATGAAAAAGTTTTTTTTTTTTTTTGTTTTTCTCCCGCAGAGTGTTGCAACTGCTTGCTTTTAAATCGTTTGAGTTTGTTCATCAAAAATTCATTAAAGTTTTACAAAATATGAAACAGGTAATAAAACAAATTTCAAATTTGGGCTTCCAGATGCCCACATTCGGGTGGAAACGTACGTTATTCAAATTTTGATGATATCATGTTCTCCGTTCACTAAGTTCAAGAGCAATATCGCAAAATAATTTTAAAATGAGCATATGTTTAGAATTTCCGATACACAGTCTCACGCGCTGGAGATAAAAATGTTTTTCCTGTATAACGTTGCTATTGCTCGCTTTGAAATCCTTGAATTTGTTAATCGAAAATTCCTTAAAGTTTTACAAAATATGAAATCGATAATAAAACAAATTCGAAATTTCGGCTTCCAGATACCCACATTTGGATGGAAACGTTCAATATTCAAAATTTGATGACACCCTTGTTTTATCACAATGCAAGAAACATATATACATTTATGCAGATTCTTCATTATTTAATTTCTCTAAATATAATATAGGGCGATAATATTTGGTGGCAACAGTTTGAAAAGCGAAACAACGCTTTTAGTGAATCGACGCAAAATGCCAAAAGGAAATGAATAGTCCTTCTAGGCAAATTGTGCCTTTGGACTAATAATTTTTCTGTTAATTATAATACAGGTTATGCCCCCATCTTATACTTTTTATGAGTTCTTTGGCGTAAAATTAGGTCTTCAGCACGTAATTTCTTTTCCATAGTTTGTAATGACGCCACAAAAAAATATAGAGTTCTAGAAGAGAGAGAGTATATATTGTACATGATTTTATCTGATTTGATTTAAATAGAATATGCGTAATTCTACTTAGCAACCACTCTATTAAAATTTTTTCATATTGTTGCGTTATACGGGTTCGTGGATTTGAGAGTATCCGATGAGAACACGATGCAGAACAATAAAAAGCACAATTTATTTACAAGAATCACTATTTACAGCACAGTTTCAAAATTACCTTTAAAAGCGTCGAAAATCTACAATAAATACGCTGAAACAATCAGCGACACAGCTTCAGGCTGTAACTGTAAAGGTAGCTTCACGGCAACACTAAACTTATAATAAACACCGTGGAACATTCACCAATGCACTGTCAAGCTATACTTTAAAGGTAGCTTCAAGGCAAAGCACTATCTCGATCGCTTTCCGTTCACAAAACTCTCGCGTAGCTTAGCACTCACAGTAAGCAGCTAATCTCACAACAACCGGCTCTCAGAAACGCAAGGGTTTATATAGCTTTTCCTTAGGTTCCACAGGTTTCGAGAAATATCTCGACAGGAAGTTATTCTAGAAGCTTCCCGATTGGACCATGGGATATGGCCGATTTGGTCGCCAATCTGGCAACCCTCCCATATACTATTTTATGGCAACCCTAGTGCTATGCCGGAAAGCTTACATACAGGCGCAACCGGCGAATTTTTCGCAACAATATCTTAAATTTATTAGCTGGGATTTGAAACCGAGAATGAAAATCAATCCTGATGGCTATCATACTGATGATAAAGGAATTATTTTTATTTTATGGCAAAAAAAAAAGAAGAAGTGTGAAATGACTGATTATCAAAACTAATTTGCGTATTGTTGATTTAAAAAAAGGAAAACTTACAAAAATGCTTTTCTAACGTATAATTTAGACTTTGATATATGTCTGCTGAAAGCGATTCATTTCTTTAAAATGTATTAAATGTATTAATGTATAACAATGTATTACAAAGACGATGCGATTAAAATCCCTATCGCCAAATGAATCATCTTATTTTTTCCTCAACAGGAAATTAAATCTTCTTAAATCCGTTTTTCTCATGTGATAATAATAATTCGTTGCTCGTAGATAGAGATTTAGTATATTTTAAACTCACTTTTTAAAGTTATAAATATTAGCGGAGTAATTGTAATTCTAATTGACTGAAAGAAATATGTGTTATTATCCTTTCTCTCGTAAGGTTTAATTTGTGTTACATTTTTGTCAATCTGATGTTGATCGTTTTTCGAAATCGGCTTATCAAAAGTTATTATTATGCCGAAATTAATTTTCATTATGTGTTTTATCCAGTGCTATAGTGAAAAAGTATAGCTTTTAAAAACTGCTGTGAATTTATTCGTAAACGAAAGGAATGAAAATATTATTTTGCGAAAATTATAGAACTGTTACGATTTTTTTTTTGTATATATGTAAAAATTTTGGTGAAGTTATGTTTAAAATTGTAATGTCTTTTGTACAACGCAACATGAAAATCTGAAAAGTCGAAGCTCTGCCGGAAACTTAAGATTACAGGGGCAAGTCTAATTAACAAGTAAAATAGCTATCTCGCTAAATTGGCGAAATATAGACAAGCTGGCGATGGTTCTGGCGACTAATTTTTTTATTATTATTTATATATATAAATTTGGCAGGTTCGCCAAACTTGGCGACCATTTGGTGACATTTGGGCCCGTTCTATGTATAACTAGTTAATACTGTAATTGATTATATTAATATCTTTATGAAACTGTGACCGCATCCGTCCTTATATGTATGTAACTTTAACCGTATATGGCTTCTAGTAATTTCGAGAAATGGAAGATCGTCAGATCTCTACTTGAATCAAATTTGGAGTTGAACAAATCCACTACGATATTTTTCACTGATTTACTTTAAAAAACAGAGAACGCTTTGAACACATTGTTTTCTCTGCGGCGTCAGTCTGTATTGTCCAAACACCAAGCTACCATAAAACAAGGTCAGTCAATCCGCGAACTCAAGGAAGATGGGTGGTTTCATGAGAACTCTTTTTACTTCCTTGTACGAAGTAAAAAGGAAGTATTGTAATTGCGAAAAATGTCGGGTAAAATTTTTATCCGACGTTAGCTAGGATCTTTGCGTGTTATTTCAACGAAAATATCCATTTTGACCGCTATAGAATGCAACTTAACAAAATTTTTGCGTAATATCTGAACGTAAGGACAGAATAAAGGACTCTTTTTATTCCCCAAAAAATTATAAAACTGATTTAAAATAGATTCTGAAGAGATTTCTTCGTGGTGTCTGTGCGTACGTACTTACGTACGTATGTGCGTATTTCGCATGAGTCAAAAACGAGTAGCATCAGAACGTTGAAATTTTGTATATAGGACTGCTATAACATGTAGTATTTTGGTTGCAATCGGCCGCACGAAAAGTGTATATATATATATATATATATCACTCTGTTACTCGACTCAGGGAGCTCAGTTTTTTATTTTTATATGTTTGTAAATTGTGCATTTTTTGCTTGAAAAATAATTGAATTATGTTGTTCTTATCTTCCGGTTAAGGTTTTTATGTCTTTAGTAAATATGCATGCAATGTTTGTAGAATTATCAGCAATTTAAAAGTTATTAAGTGCGGCTAAGCCTAATCATTTTTTTCATGACGGCCATATTTGTTTCCATTTGAAACTTAGGAGAAAAGTCGATTTATTACCAATCTAAAGAAACCAAGCTTCGCAACAACAAAGATAACGCCTTCTTTTATTATTAGGAATTAAATCATGCTTAATCTATTCTGGAATTTTTCCAGGAAATAAGTGTTTTAAGATTTACTTGGTGATTTTTAATATAGATATTTTGAATTTTTATGTATTTTTGCCTTGTTGGGAAGTGAGAACTGAATTAATTGAATGAGAAATGCTAAATCGTGTGTGAAAAACTGTTTCTTTCTCTTTTTTTTAATTTGTTTATTTTCTTTTATACATCGTTTTAGATTTATTATAGTATTTGAATAGAACGTGTGGCAACGATTAGATAATTCTTTAGTTGATATCATTTTTTTGTGCATTCTGATTTATAAAGTGAATGAGATGTAACGCTGTTAAGTGAATCCTAGTAACAGAGCTGTCAAGAAAAAATGAATAATTATAATTTAATATAATATAATAATAATAATTTATATAATTTAATATTCCGTGCAAGAAAGTCATGTGGTGTACACATCAGAGTTTTTTATTATAATGTACACGCACAAAAACATAAATAATTTTTATGTGTATTAAAGTATTGGCAGAATAAATCTGCTATCTTCGCCGTGCTCTCACCCCTTGCAAAATCCTCACTAACTCAGCTATTCTTTTTGGCGTATTTCGCGGCTCCGCGCTAATTTACACAAGTTGGCGAAGTTTGGTTTTTCTTGAAGCGTTCTCGATTCTTTCAGCTTAGATGATCAAGCTGGATGCAAGGTTTTCCACATGTATAACATAAAAAAGAGCTAGTTTCCCTTGCAGAGCTTTCCACGAAAGTATGTCTTCTTTTAAGCTGGTAGTCTTTATGACCTTTGTCATTATTCAGATGAGCAAACAAACAAATAGCCTTCTCACACCGGAGGTTAGCATGTTAAATAATAATACCAAAGAAATTTGTTTTGTAGTACAAAAATATAAATGACGTAAAAAGCACGTCGGCACTCGGAGTGGTAATCGGTTTGAGAATATCGTCTGGCATTTACTGTAGCAGTCAGATTTATATACTGATGGAGTAAAGAATTAACGTGCATTACATTTGCTTGGAAGAGTTAGAAATGAATGGTTAAGACTGGGATAGGCTGGAATAATTACATGCGCGATATACCATTTGCAAGTAGTTTTGTAAATTGTTTTCCAAGATAAATATTGAACTAAAATCAAAATATCTATCTAATAACATGTATGATAGGAAATAAATGACTCTTTCCGATTTGAAATTACTATTTTTTTTCTTCAAAAAGTCGCCAAACTGAGCCAAGGTGGTTGGAATGATAATACCAGAGTACTGTAAACATTACTGTCTGAAATGCCACTGCTATCAGAAAAATCGAAATCTGAGTTTAAGTAAACTCACGTATTGGTATACACGATCACAGAAAGCAGCGTAAAAAAAAAGAAATTAAATCTATTCTAGAAACCGTCGAAATCTTCCCTTACCCCCTTCGGGCTTAGTGGGTATTGTTTCTGGTTGCATAAGGAAGCTGAATATACCTTATGTCTGTTTATTCACGTTTAGAGGTTCAAACATTGCCATTTGTGAACATCCTAATCCAGAATATATGAAATCTTAAATCCTTCTAACAGACGCCTTTCCGTGTTTATCCGAAGAAGCTTTCGTAAACGAATGCCACGAGGAAATCGGAATGTGCTGAATTCGATGCAGACGTAATAACTGCATGCAACCCTTTCTGGCAACCGTACATGGCCCGAGATAAGCATCTTACGTCATTTTAAGCGTGGAATCATGTTTACTTTTGTGTTAAATTTCCAAGATAGTTCTAAGAGTTTACAAGGAGGAAGGCGGGCGACTGACGGGAAGAAACAATATCGATTGTTCTCTGCTGTATGAATATTTGACGGAAACAAACCACTCAAAGCAGGGATTTAAATATTTGACGCTCCTTGGCGACGTGCCAGGTAACGGTAACCGTAACGAAGTGCCGAAGCGACGTTAATTACATGGATGCGAGCTCTTAGGAGGATGAGAAATATTTCCTCTGCGATCAGCGATAAAATCTGTCTTAGCTAGACTAAGTATAAGCCTGTCGTCAAGTGAGAATTTTTTGACACTGGAGAGTCTGATAATGAAATAGGCGGAGGATCTTTGCTTTGAAGTTAACGATTTTCTTGCTGGAACGTTTTACTGAAGTGTTTACTCCGTCTAGACTGAACATTGTTTTATTTTCCCTGTTTTTAATAAGTTCCAGTGGTGTCATCATCATTTACGTAGTTTGTTATATTTAGTCTGGGGGTTGGTAAGGAAAATAATGGTGCTGAAAATTTAATATTTAATATTTTGGTGCATGTTTTTAAAGCTTCTTAAAATCGGTGTTAAAATGTTTGCGAAGGCATTAAGCGCATTAGTGCACATGCACTATGAATTTATCAGAAATGATTAAAAAGATATAGTACATTTTCTTTCCTTTGTGATTGTAGCTAAGCAAGATTTTTATTATAATTAGGCGACGCATTAATTCTTTGTAGCATTTTCCAAAATCATTCTGCAAAATATCCATCTTTACCTGCACCTAGGGCCTGCCTGCAAAGACCTGGAGCTGAGGCCTCATATCAGAGAGGGCCTATAAGTTATTTTAAGTTCCCATAACCTTGTTTTCCTTTGCAGGAACAAGGAAATGTATTTAGGAGCGTTTGAAAGAACAAAGTGCACGATGCCCCCAAAATGTCTTAAATGTTGTTGTTTTGTTTATGCTTACTTGTTTGATGTACTCAGCCCAAGCCCACGAAATTCCTCGTGGCAAGGAGCGCCAAATTACGCCTGTCGTTGGCAACAGCCTTAAGCACCTAACAGGTGACAGTGCTATTTGGTTCAGTTCAACCCTAGTTTTAGTGGAGAGAGCATCCCGGTGGGGGGACGGGTCCGAGAGTGTTCCACCCCTCTCCCCTTCCAACTAACCGCACGAGAGGACTTTCAGCTCGCCGCATATTTAAAGTGCCGCCATGCCGCACCGACACTATGCATTTACAAACATCCATGCCTTCTCTGGGATTCGGACCCAGGCCCTTCGACACGGCAGTCAGCGACGATAATCGCTATACCGGTTGGGCGGCGTCTTAAATGTTCTCTGATGAATCTCTCTGCTGACGTCATCTTTTTTAATGTTTCCATACAGTGTTGCGTAGTTCTGAAGGAAAGTAAAAAGGCATCCAGTCCATATTAAGAAATATGATTGACCTTGAATCATATTGATTCTTTAGTATCTGATACAGAAACACTATTTTCGACGAGAATGCCATGTAATATATAAAAAAATGGTCGGTTTGTTAATTGATTAGAGTACAGCAATATCTGCATAAGCACACAAGGGCACAGCGCTATAGGCACAGATATGTATGCATAAGGGGGAAATGTATTCCTAGAGGACATTTTAAGAGAAATTGACTCGTATTTGCCACATACAGAAAACTATAAAAACCCCATGCAACCAAACCGTTCATCGAAACATGAACAAGTTGAACTACCAGTTTTGAACGGTTTTATCTTTTCAGTTACTTTATAAGCCTTTATGGACAGTGAAGCCAGTGCCTGAGGAAGTGCATCACATTGACAGCTATATTGTTGAAAAATATTAAGTAATCACGTCTGTTTTATATTATTTAAATACCTAGTGTTATGTGTTAATAAATATTTTAACTATTAATTGCTTATTTGTGCATTTAGTGAATTTTGAATAAAGGTCTGTGAAGTTATAAACTGCTCCGCATAGATATTCAGGTAATAAAGATAAAATTAAATTACATGTTTCATAGTTATATTATGAGTGATTACTGGGAAACTATTAAATCTTATGCTTAGTTGAACTAAAAATGCAAGCTAATTTGCACTTACATGTTTCCGCATTATTCTGAATTATCCTAGCACAAGGTTTTGGACACCTCTCAGTTAACTGTGTGCCGACATGCTATTATAAACACTCAGCGTGCCCACTTCAGTTCACCATATTGTTGCGTGCTTACGGATTCGTAAGAGATCGAACCGATGAACCCTTGAATCAAATTTTTTTTCACAAAAGAAGTACTTGACAGTTCTGGAACATTCCACAAAAATACTCGGACAGCAGTACACAGTCAGTAGTCACCACTTTAAACTACTAAGAACGTTAAAGAGAACGCAGTGCAAAGTGCATGTAAAGAACGAAGCTCGCCAGATGTAACTTTCGACTAAAAATTGAGAACTGATACTCTCTCCGAGCTTATGTAGTTTTACAAAGGAAGATGCACCCTTTTAGGAAAGATTCACCTATTTTTCCGTCCGTGTACAATGAAAGGGAGAGGTGAAACAGGTTACCATAAATTAAGAATTTCGTAAAGTGAATTAATTATTCTTGATGCAAACTGAAAAAAGTGCGCCAAGATAAATATTTTTTATATCTGTGTAAGTTTCTCACCAAATTTTATAAAATTTAAAATTTAAGCATAAATTTACATTTCCAGAAATTGCTGGAAGGCGTATACGGTTAAAGTTGGATGGCGTCCGCCGAAAACGTCGAGGAGAAAACAACGCAGGACGAAAACGTAGCGGTACAAAACATCGTGGGAGAAAAGAAAACAAAGAGTAAATTTCGCAGTTCTAAAACATCGTTGTACAAAATATCGTCGTTGAAAATAAAGCGGTTCAAAATCTTCGCAGTTAAAAAACATCGCGGTCGAAAATACCGTGGTGCGAAATAAAGGAGCTGGAAATCATCGCGTGATTATAATATCGCACACACGCGTGTTCAGGTTTGAAAAGTAGTAAATGTTCGTTCGTATAATGATTTAGAAGCGAAAGAAGGGAAGAGGGATACTTTTAATTCTGTATTTCATATTTTTGAATGAACTAAGAAATTTTTGCTGAAAAAATAAGAAGGAAACTTAAGCATATAAAAATCGAAAATGAGTAGAAAATTAATGCAACTTATCGAACTTAATAGAATTTTAAATTTATGTTGTTATGTAACAAAGATTATTAATAAATTAAACTTTTTTATAAAGTTTCACTGATAATTTTTGATGAAGAATACAGTCTAAAATGCTTATAAAAAGGATGATAAATAACTGTATGAGGTTGCCTCTATAAAAATTGTTTAGTTAATTATTAAATTACTTTCCTTCACCATTTGTTAATCTGATAGAGTTTTAATGAAAATTATATTTTGTTTAGTTTCCGTTTATTCTTAAAATGTCGTTAACATTTTCATGTATAGCGTGTAATAAATTTTTTGGATGTCGGTTTTGTTAATGACGACGAAAGTCAGTTATATAATAACGTCAGTGTGGGATTTGAAAAACGCATGTCTGCGATGTTATCGTCATGCGATGATTTGTCGGTACTTTATTTTTTATCACGATATTTTCGACGACGATGTTTTTAAACGGCGATGCTTTTGAACCGTTTTATTTTCGACCACGATATTTTAGAACTGCGATGTTTTTCTCTTAGCATACTTTTTCTCCCACGATATTTTATACGGCGACGTTTTCGTCTTGAGTTGTTTTCTCCGCGACGTTTTCTTCCGAGGGACGAATACGGTTACAATTGCATACAAAGATCAATTATAGTTACAGTTATACAATGACGTGACCAAAACGTCTCCAAATGATCCCAGTTTTGGTGACAAAAATTAGTCGCCAAAACCACCGCCAGTTTGACGATATCTCGCCAGTTTAACGAGATAGCTATTTACCTCAATGCTAAAGACTTTCTTCTGTAACCTTATTTTTCAGACAGGGCTTTGTCTCCTGAGGCATATCATCTTGCATTATTCAAAATTCGTAACGGTATTTTAAAATACAATAATCATTGAAACACATTAACTTATTGATAGGTTTTCATAAATTTAAAATTGTTCTGTTCTTTGTTGCTTACTTAATATTTTAATATGAATGAAAGCAAATACAAGTTATGTTTTAAGAAAATAAGTTCTGAGCATGATGTTTCGAAACTTTTTATATAGAGTCCAATATTATTAAAAATATGATAGCTTGAAGGAAAAATACGTTTACCTAAATCAGCATCAAACATTTTATTAAAAATTTAAAAAGAGTTATCATCGATTATTATTTACATGATCACTCATAGATTAAATGACGCCTTCTTCCTTTCTCATGTGTTAGTAATTTTCAATGAGACGTGCATTCAGTAGTTTTCAGCTTTCTCTTAAATGCAGAAGAGTTAGATATCTTCTTTGTGGATTCGAAATAGCTTTTAACTGTGAAAAAATATACTCACAAAACCCGGAAGCATATCAGATGTAAGTTTCATCAAACAGGTGAATGCTTCAGACAGATATAGACAATAACTGATGACGGAAGCTGATTTTTCTAAGCAATTTCAGAAGATTTTCTCTATTTTAGGAATTTTAAAGTTAAAATTTTGGTATGAGAGTATAATTCCTGTTCTTCATGTGCTCAGCATGCTACTGGAAATAATTTCCTATCATTATAATTTCACGCTCGGGTACACGACTTCTAGATTGCCGAAATCTGTCTTTAGAATATGGCAGAAAATTGGAAATCGGCGCTTAGTGAAAATGACTGTTTCCGTGCTTTCAGTATTTCCTGGAAAATTACACTATTGAACGAAAACTGTGCCACAAAAAGAGGAGGGTTAGTTATGTCTCAGAAGCCCGACTTAGGACATATATTAAATTAATATATCGCATTGTTCCAACAAAAATATTTTGACACAAAGTCGGACGTTTTCTGAAATTGACGTACCGGTTTTTTCCTTATTTCGATTTTATGACAAAAGTTATGCCAAATTGCCAAGTTTTGTAAAAATCGCCTGAGTTGGTTTTAAAAAATTAGCGCTGAAAATTTTAATTCCTTAGTGCTAATATAATTTGGTATATATTTATTAATCTTTCTTTTTTTTATTAAACTTACTTGATTCCTTCTTTACAGTTCGAAATTTAGGTTCAGTCCAAGTAAAATTTGCAGATACATTCGGATTCATTTTTAACATTTATATTTTTAGTAACATCTATACAATTTTCGAAAACATTTTTGAATTTATAACCTATAAAATTTTGACGACGACTTTAAAGTAGATGTATTTCTAGGTATACTTGCAAAAAATTATAGATTTGTATTCAAAGTTTCCCAAGATGCACGTGTATTTATGTACTGACATGTTCTGAAATTTGCTGTATTTGTTATGAACGATAATAAAGCCAAATGTGGCTCACACATTTTGTTAAAATTATTTAAAGGAAGGAAAAATGCACCTTTTTTTCCGGTCGTGTACAGTGAAAGTAAAATGAAAATCGGTTACCATAAATTAAGAATTTCGTAAAGTGAATTAATTATTCGTGACGCAAACTGACAAAAAAGTGCGCCAAGATAAATGTTTTAATTTATGGGTAAGTCTCTCACCAAATTTTATAAAATTTAATAGTTAAGCATAAATTGAGTCGTAGAATCGAACTATGTGAAAAAATCATTATGTAATTTCAGAAAAAGGTCCTATTTTGTGTCTATTACCATAGGTATATTTAATGTTGTGTATAATCTAATATATATCGTAATTCTGGCTTTCGAGACATGAAAAGCGCAAATTAAATTTTGGCAATCAGATATATAGAACTTTCTTTTCTTCCTTTCTTTCTTTTTTTACCCTCGTGTGTGTGCAAAGTGGCCAGTAGATGTTATCATAAATTTGCTTTATTTGAGTTAACTGTGCACCTGCTTTTCAAAAAGGTGTTCGCCAGTCAAGAAATTCCGGTTTGAGTGATAGAAATCTTTGTTACTTATAAGAAGATATCAATCCAAAGTCTTTAGAAAAAATACCTATATGTGTTTATTTTTACTGTTGTAACAGATGGAGTGACTCATCCTTAAAACCGCGCATCTGCCTTTCGGTCACGTGATGCGTGATTCACAAAACTATAAACACTTCTTTTTCTTACAGTCATGTGACTTAACGAACGTTAGTGGAGGATTTGGAAAGCTCAGAGCGAGCTATGTAACTTAAAACGCTAAGCTCAGAGCGAGCTATGTAACTTAAAACGCTCTTACATTTTATTTCATTCTTATGTGTTAAATAATTAATAAATTAGTGTTCGTCGTACTTAATGGTCTTTATTATGTATATTAAAGCCCCGAGATTACTCTATAATGAATAAGAATAAATATATATGTGTATGTGTTAAAAAATCTGGCAGCCCAACTAAGGGCCGAAAATTCCCCATATGGATACTTCAGAACCAAAACTGATGATGACAGATAGCCGATGGATATATTAAAGATAAGTAAACTTTAATGTTTGATTATTTCTATCGGAACTAAAGGAAAAATAAAATTGCGGTCGCCTTGACATAATTTCGTTTTCACTGATCGTCCGGATCAAGCAAATACGAAGAATTCTAATTACAGTGACCTAATTTCGTTTTCGCTGATTATCCGAATCAGTTAAATATTCTGTTGAATTTGAATTCTTTTAGATGAAGTGTGATCACCCTGATCATATTGTATGAGTTCGGTTGCACACCAGTTCCTTTAGTACCGAAAGAGTTTGAAGTAATTAAAATTTTAAGTAATTTTGAAGTATTACTGAAAATTGAAGCATTTGAAATTTTAAGTAATTTTGAAGTATTACTGAAAATTGAAGCATTTGAAATTTTAAGTAATTTTGAAGTATTGCTGAAAATTGAAGCATTTGATGTTTTAAGTAATTTTGAAGTATTGCTGAAATTTAAATGAAGAATTTAGTAGTAGCACCTACTACTTTGGCATATTCTTTTTAAAAAATAATATGTGCATGAATATTTCCTATAAAGTTCAAGTATTTTGTTCTATGCAAGTTTCGATATGAAGCATTGAAAATAAATGTCAAATATAGTAAATACGAAGTAAAGAATTCTTAGTTTTGTTTTGAAAATACAAAAGTATGGAAATATATGGTTGAAAGTTGCTATGTTTTGCATGAATTTAAATTACTGAAAGTGTTCTATAGCAGTTTATGTTCTGAGAATTGGTATTATATATGCTATTTCAAGCAATGAGCAGCAAGTAATGTAACATGAGTAATTACTTCATTTCATGTTTTGCTTTTGAATATGTATATTTGATGTGTATTAAATGCATTTAAAGTATTTTAAAACCTATATATGTTAGTATACTAAAATTTATAGGTATACAGTTTGGGGAAATTTGTCCACTTTCATTTAAGCATGGCTTATTTAGCAAAAGGAAAGAAGCAGGATTTAATTGAATTAGCGGAAACACTAGGTGTAGTGATAGAGGAAAATTTTAGAATTCCTGAAATAAGTAATGCTATAATCACTAGTCCCACATATGACGCGGAATTTACAAAAGAATGTTTGAACCGCATCATAAACGATAGGAAAGAAATGGAAACAGCACAGCGTGCTGAGAGAGAGAAAGAAAATGAACGTTTGTTTGAGTTGGAGAAATTAAAATTACAATCTAGTATTACTGCTAGTAGTTTGGAGTCTCAAAAGGTATCTTCTTCTGCAAACGCAGAAATGCCTAAATTAGAATTGAACAAGTTAATTCCTAATTTTGATCCTAAAACTTCCGATATGAGTTTGTTTCTGGATTTGTTTGAGAGGCAATTAACCCTTCTGAAGGTACCAGTTTCAAATTGGGTCATCTATCTTGTTGGTCTTCTGCCAACTGATGTTGCAAAATTAATTGCAAAAGAATCTTCTGATGATGCTCAGGACTATCAGAAAATTAAACAAATTCTCTTAAAGCGCTTCAAATTGAGTGCTGAGAAATTTAGGATATTGTTTACCCAACATAAGAAAAATCCCGAAAACACCTGGAGAGACTTTTATTTTGATTTACAAAACTATTTTGATGGATGGCTTAAGGAATCAAAAGTCACGACGTTTGAGCAGTTAAAGAATTTGATACTCGCAGATCAGATTAAGAAGAAAGCCCCTCCAGATTATAAAGAACATTTTTTGGATAACTGGAGTGAATGGAACAACCCACTTCAGCTTGTTGACAAATTAGATATGTATGAAGAAGTTAGACATGTACGAAATAAAAACGTTAGTAAGGAGACCCCTAAGTTCCAACAACGAGATGGTCCCAAAAATTATGGAGGTAACCCTCATCCTACAAAGAAAGCCTCATCAAGAGGTAATGTAAAAAATTATGATCAACCACCTGTTAGTTGCTATGGATGTGGGAAGTCAGGCTTTATTAAGGCTAAATGCCCCGTCTGCTCCCCTCCTTCCAAGAAAGCAGAAGCTGATTTTAAAACTATACACCTTCGGACATTCTCTGTCGAGGAACACCAGACGACTCTTTTGAAAGTAAAAATAAATGGGTTAACCGGAATTGTGTGTGCTGACACTGGAGCCAGTCACACTATAGCGGGAGAAACATTGTATCGTCTTTTGAGAGAAAGAGGAATAAAATTTGTTAAAACTAGTATGAATGTTACCCTCGCCGATGGTCTACAGAAGGAAACAGAAGTTTATAAGACCCAAGTAGATATAGAAATTGAAGGACGATCTTTTCCCATAACTTTATTTGCGTTACCTACCGCAAAAGATAACAGAACGCTTTTAGGAACTGAATTTCTGCGTTGTGCTGGAATTGTTTTAGACCTTCCAAATAATAGATGGTATTTCCATGACAATCCTAAACAGAAATTTAGCTTCAGTGAGGACATTTTTAAACTATCCGAACTTCCACAAAGTGCAGAAGTCAATACAATGCGATTAAGAGAAAATGAAGGAAGACATCTAACTGAAAACCAAAGGGAAAAACTCAATGCTCTGTTAACGAAATATGAGACTGTGTTCCAACAAGGGGGAGAAGCAACTCCTTATATTGAACACCACATAAATACCGGGAATAATCCTCCAGTTTCAGTACCTCCATACCGGATGCCTCCAGCCAAGAAGGAGATTTTAAAGAAGGAGATTGACGATCTGCTGGAAAGGAAAATAATAGAAGAATGTGAGTCTCCATATGCTGCGCCAGTGGTTCTTGTGCCCAAACCAAACGGAAAAGTTCGACTTTGCGTTGATTACCGAGGACTGAATGCTGTTACAATATCAGACTCATATCCATTACCTAGGATGGATGACTTACTGCATGCTGCTAAACATACACCATATATGACAACCATTGATTTACGGTCTGGCTACCATCAAGTCAGCGTTTGTCCAACAGACAGAGACAAAACAGCATTTGTTTGCCCTTTTGGAACTTTCCGGTTCGTTCGAATGCCTTTCGGACTGAAGACTGCTCCCGCCACTTTTCAGAGATTAATTGATAAATTCCGAAGCGGCTTAAAGGATATGCTTGTTCTTTCTTACTTAGATGATATTATAATACTGTCAGAGACTTTTGAAAAACATATAGCTGATCTAGAAGCGGTTTTCGAGAGATTGTTGCAATTTAAACTTAATGCAAATCGTGAGAAATGCAATTTTGCTTGCAGTAAAGTAAAATATCTTGGTCACTGGATTACTAGTGAAGGAGTAGAAGTTGATCCAGAGAAGACCTCTGCTATACAGAAGATGCCTGCTCCGAGAAACGTGAAACAAGTGCAGTCTTTCTTGCAGACCTGTTCCTGGTATAGAAGATTCATACCGAAATTTTCAGAAATAGCTAGACCTCTAAGCAATCTAACAAAGAAGAACGTAAGCTGGACATGGGGACCAGAGGAAGAAAATTCTTTCCAGACATTAAAACGACTTCTTGTTAGCCCTCCCATCTTAAAGCAAAATGATGCAACAAAGCCTTACATTATTCGGACGGATGCTAGTAATTACGCTTTGGGTGCTGTGCTATTACAGGGAAAAGGTTCAGAGGAACATCCAATAGAATATGCTAGCCGTTTGTTGTCCGCAGCCGAAAGAAATTACTCTACAACAGAAAGAGAAGCCCTTGCTGTTGTATGGGCTTTGAATAAATTCCGTGGCTACATCGATGGTCAAGAGATTACTGTGGCCTCAGATCACCAACCGTTGAAATGGATTTTAAGCTTAAAGTCACCTACGGGCAGACTTGCTAGGTGGGCAATGCAATTACAGTCTTATAATTTGAAGATGGAATACATTCCTGGAAGAGCTAATTTTGTAGCTGATATGTTGTCACGTCCTGTGTGCAACCATGAAGGAGAATCATGTGAAGTTTGTATGATAACTATCGACATGCCAACCAGAAGTGCAGCAGAAATTCGTGAAGAACAGCTGAAGGATACAGAGCTTAAAAAAATCATAGAATCTTTCGAAAGTGATGTCAAAGATGAAAATTTTTCAAATTGGACCAGACGAGGTTATATAATGAATCAAGGAATTTTATATCGCTACTCGCCAGACTCTGAATCAGAGGAAGCTCAACTAGTAGTACCACAGCATGAACAAGAAAAGATTCTTAAACAATATCACGATGCTCCTACAGCAGGACATTATGGTGCGGAAGGCACATACCACAGAATTTCCCAGAGATATTATTTCACAGGAATGCGCAAATACATTGCAGATTACGTAAAACGCTGTGACGAATGTAACCGTTACAAACCTTCAAATCAAAAACCATCCGGTCTGCTCCAGACACCAATATATGGTCAACGCTTCGAAACGCTTGCCATCGATTTATTTGGTCCACTGCCTGAAAGCAACAATGGAAAAAAGTGGATTTTGATTGTTGAAGACTGCAGCACGAAATGGGTGGAGCTTTTCGCTCTACCCTCTGCTACTGCAAAGGAATGTGCCATTACATTAATCGAAGAAGTTTTCTTACGATATGGATTGCCTAGGAAACTAATCAGTGATAATGGAACTCAATTCGTTAGCTCTGTCATGCAGCAAGTGTGTTTTCTTCTTAACATTGACCAAGTGTTCACTCCCGTGTATCACCCTCAAGCAAATCCAGTAGAGAGAAAGAACAGGGATTTGAAACCTAGATTAGCTATACTTGTGGGCGATAAGCACCATTCTTGGGCAGAAAAGCTCCCGACGATTCGTTTCGCAATGAATACTCATAAATGTGAAACTACCGGCCAAACTGCTGCATTCCTCCAATTTGGTAGAGAGCTACGTACGCCGGACGATGTTACACACGATCTTAGGCATGTTATCTCCAATGATAATTTTGTAGCAGAGATTACCCCTTATTTGAAGAGATTTGCCTCCACAGTTAACCAGGTAAAGGAATTAGTTGAAAAGAAACAAGATTACCGAAAACAATATGCTGATGCAAGTCGAAGACCTGGACACCAATTTAAACCTGGAGATCGGGTTTGGATTTCCAAGCATCCTGTGAGCAAATCTGCGGAACAGAAAACATCTAAGTTTATGCCTCGTCGAGATGGCCCTTATGTTATTATGACTCAACGCTCGCCGACTACCTATGAGGTTTCAAACTTAAGTGATCCACATACTTCATTAGGTGTTTATCATTCCTCGGCCTTAAGACCTTGTTTTGACTCGAATTCAACACCCCTTCAACCCCTTCGCAGAAGAGGACGTCCCAGAAAACATACTCCTGGTTCCTCCTCGGGACGATGTCGGAGCCAGAGGGGGAGGATGTAACAGATGGAGTGACTCATCCTTAAAACCGCGCATCTGCTTTTCGGTCACGTGATGCGTGATTCACAAAACTATAAACATTTCTTTTTCTTACAGTCATGTGACTTAACGAACGTTAGTGGAGGATTTGGAAAGCTCAGAGCGAGCTATGTAACTTAAAACGCTCTTACATTTTATTTCATTCTTATGTGTTAAATAATTAATAAATTAGTGTTCGTCGTACTTAATGTTCTTTATTATGTATATTAAAGCCCCGAGATTACTCTATAATGAATAAGAATAAATATATATGTGTATGTGTTAAACTGTCTATTTTTTTTAAAGCAATTGAATTACAAATTCTTGTAAGAATAAACACTATAAGATATGCATAACATTGTTGGAAACTTTTCGGCTAAGATGGGAAGGGAGGAAAAAAAAGGTTCTTATGTTTATATTTTTCTTCAACAAACATCTCGATCCAGAATCTACCTCCGGGCATACCGTCAAAATGTTGACAGAAAGGATGCGTTTTTCTTCTTCCTTCCCGAAGAAAGAAAAAAAAAACACCTTTTCATACTTTTTTCCTTTTTTTTACGCATTTGTAGTTTACTCTGTCCTTCCGATGCACTTGGAATGAACTCCGAATCCATTACGGTCACTGCAAAAAAAAAAAAAAAAAAAAAAAAAAAAAAAAAAAACACCTAAACCTCGATTTCTTTCACCCCCCCTTTTTTTATCTATGTATGTGTATGGCCACATTTCCCAGTTTCATGAATTCTTTTTTGGTCGGATGCTTTCGAAGAATTTCCACTCGCGCCCAAAAGACGAAATCTGCTATTTCAATCACTGCGAGCCGCGTTATTTCCCCAGAAGCATAAACCGATATTGGTGATGAATAGTCTTCGCTCTCTGCTTGTTGGAGGGGCGGATGGTATACATGTGTGGATGTTTAGGTGTTCTAAAATGATGGCGGCTATGTATGCTTCAAATGGGAAATGAAGGGGCTTCATAATTAGCTTCAAGTCGCTCTCGATCAAAGGATGCGGGGTTTGCGGGTAACATAGTGGAAGCTTTATCGTAGTACATATCGTTGGGACATACTGCGTTTTGCATGAGTGGATGTATTCTATCGTGTCGTTATCTTTGATGTAGTGAACCGTATTATGATGAGATAATCATCGAATTTGGTCATATAGATTAATATCCGTTATGTTAGAGAGCTTCGTATTATTGTCTACATGTTTCATTGCAGTATTCAATTTAGTTCAGGAAACGGGAACTTATTGTTGCATATTTTAGTGGATGAAGATTTTGCATTTGTCCAATTTCCTTGCATTTTTTCGAAGTTTAATAAATTCAGTCAATCACAGAATTTGCAAAGAAAATAATATTTAGATTTAAAACCGTTATGTGTAAAAATGTGTTAAAAATAAAGTAATTGTGCTTACTATTCTCCATGCAACTGAAAAAATATCTGATGTGTACACAACATGACCTCCTTGTATGGAATAATAAATTATACGCAATTTTCCTGCATTTCATTTAAACGTATTGAATTAACACTTAATGAATTTAAAATTAAATCTACTCTTTAAAGTTCACTTTTGGCGCTAGATTCACTTAACAGCTTTAATCTCATTCATTTTATAACTCAGAATGCGTAAAAATTATAGCATCTGAAGAATTACTACAGGTTCTATTCGAATACTATAATAAATCCAATAAAAAAAAAAAAAGAAGAAAAAAAAAAAAAAAAAAAAAAAAAAAAAAAAAAAAAAAAAAAAAAGAAGGAAACAGTTTTGCGCAGACGATTCAGCGCCGCTTACCTAATGCGCATGCACTATTAATTAATTCAGTTCTTACTTCGCGGTAAGGCAAAAATACATAAAAATTCAAAATATTTTCATTAAAAATTGAAAGATATAGAAAAACATAAAACACCAAGTACAGTTAAATCAATTAAAAAGCAATTTTTTGAAGTTACAATTACAGTTTTTATGCAGAAACAAGCTAATAATTTAAGTGATAATTTCAGAATGAATTAAGCATAATTTAATGCGCAATAATAAAAGAAGACGTTACTTTGTTGTTGCGAAGCTTAGTTTCTCTAGATTGGCAACAAATCCACTATTCTGCTAAGTATCAAATGTAAACAAATATGTCCTCTCTCGTAACCAAAAATTAGGCTTAGCCGCAGTTAAAAAACTTTTTAAATTGTTGATAATTCCACAATTATTGCATGCAGGTTAACTAAAGGCATGAAATCGTAACCGAAAGATAAGAACAACATAATTCAATCATTTTTAATGCAAAAAGTGCACAATTTACAAACATATAAGAATAAAGCAACTGAGCTAACTGAGCCGAGTAACAGAGTGGATATATATATATATATATATTTATATTTATATACTTTTCGTGCGGCCGATTGCAACCAAAATGCGAGGTGCACATCTACATTCTGTAGCAGTCCTATATATAAAATTTCAGCGTTCTGAGGCTAGTCCTTTTTGAGTTATGCGAGATACATACATACATACATACGTACGTGCGTACAAAGGCTACGAAAAAATCTCTTCAGAATCCATTTTAAATCAGTTTTATAATTTTATTGGGGGAAAAAAGAGTCCTTTATTCTGTCCTTACGTTTAGATATTACGCAAAAACATCGTTAAATTGCATTCGATAGAGGTCAAAATGGATATTTTCGTTGAAATATGAGACCCGAAATTTTTCGCGATTACTATACTTCATTTATACTTTGTACAAGGAAGTAAAAAAAGAGGGGATTTTAAAGATAAAAAAAATTCACACCTATCAATGAAATTAAATACTGACGTACGGAATTTTTTCCCTTCCTCAAGGCGTTCTAAAAGTGAGTTTCTCTAAATATTATAATGGATTCGTCCATGTAGTAATCATTTTCCTCTTCCTAATTCATTTGCTCGTTACATCCAGCTTGTTCTGTGCTTACTTCTGAGCTTACTGCAATCCATCTGGCTTTGACTTACCGTTCAAAACAACACTAAACACAAAACAACACACGGATTCCATGAGTGCCCTAATGTCACTGGAAAATTACGCTCATTGTTCTCATCTAATTATAGCCAGAATCCTGAAGTTGAATCATACTCTAAAAAATCGGGATACCAGATTCTTTATTCGTGGATTCCTGGGCATGTCGCCATTGGGGGAACGAGTTGGCGGATATTGCAGCTAAAACTGCGACCACAATGTACAATCCTCATATTCCACTAGCAGACATCAAAAAGTTTGTAAAAAGCAAAATTCTCAGTAAATGGCAGAGGCAATGGGATGAAAAAGTATATAATAAGCTGAGAAATGTGAAACCCACCACTGAATATTGGCCGTGTACGGCTAATAGAAGGGAAGATGTTCTTTTGACTCGACTGAGAATTGGCCATTGTCGCCTGACTCATGAGTATCTCCTGAAAGGAGAACAGAATCCCCGCTGCGCAAACTGCAGTGCAAATCTGACAGTGAGTCACGTCTTGGTGGAATGCCAGAGTTTTAATTATTTTCGACTATAACATTTCAGTTGTTCAGAATTGGATTTAAGAAATTTAATTGGAAAAACACATCATCGCAATCTGTTTCTGTTTTTAAAAGATTTTGGCTTTTATGGTAGACTTTAATTTGTTAGCTCTTATTGTAGATTTTAATCGGTTTTTAGTCTCTTTTTAACTAAGCTAGAAGATTTTACAGATGACTAACTGCACTGTTACCATGTGTCTGGCGCAGATAACCTTGACAGGTTTTGTGCCAAAATTACAAAAATCCAATCCAATCCAATCATTTGCTCGTGGATTTGGGGTTCATGGCGTCTGATCGATGGAGCAATAATAATAAAGAGCTTCACGAAAAAGGTGATATCTCTGCTCTAGATGGTCTGAAGATAACTGCATGTAGAAAAACAGCCTGAATGGTGACGAAAACGATGGCAGTGGTGACAATGTCTACCACGTGCAAGTTGTGCTAAATGATTTGAGGCCTCGGGCCTAGTAGCGAGTAATATTAAGCGGGCAAGATTCAAGATATGGGGAAGTAGAAATGAAGATATCTTACTAGATATTGTAGTTAATTTTACTTTGCATTCTTATTACGATTTAGGTTTGTTTTAAATAAATAATACCTTCATGGTTATAGTTCGACCGCCTTATCCGCGACCGTGAGCACAAACACGCATGCGCCATTCGGACCGAATTATTCTCAAAATAGGGTGGAAGGATGGAAACTTTCTTCCCCTCCAATGTATCTCTTTTTGGAGAAGAGAAGACTTTAACGTCACAGCAAATAATAACGCCCCTTTTGGACGAATCTAAGTGTTTTGGCAGAATGCCAGCCAGGGTTGCGTTTGAGGCGGTTGAACTATACCCCTAGTTTACCCATACACGAGAGAGAATGCTGTTAAACACCGGAGTCCCTAGTCCAGAGACCTTATCCCCAATCGAATAAATTTGGCAATTAAGAATTAATTCCAAACATTAACTTAAATCCAAAAAATAATAGATATTTTGTACATAGAAGATTAATTGGATTTGTAACTTATATATATGCACATGATTTTTTTAAGATGTATGTACAAAGTTTATTATAGATAAATTGAAAATTATAGGTAAGTTGTTAGTATCGTTAGACAGGTCGTAGAAAAATGCCCTAGCAATCTGGAAATTGCTAAGCGAGCTAGTGACATATCTGAAAACATGATGAAATAAACAAGGCAATAAATACAGGTAGTAAAGGTAGTGTAAGTCCTTAGTGCATGGTATTAACAGGTATTACAACAGAGTAAGGATATATATATAATGCAAAATATAAGTAAATACAGTTACATAGTGACCCTAGTTTACCCACGAATACTTTCTATTTGTTGTGTTCTAACTGTAATCACGTCGGAAATTGAATTGTTATGATTGTCACGATTATTGTTAAATTAAATTTTTAAATTTATTGTTACCATTGTCACAATTATTATTAAATCAAATAGTTGAAATTTATTGCTAATTTATTGATTGTTGTTAAATTAAATTGCTACGATTAAATTCTATCACATACAACATGTCTTAATTTTCTTAAATATAACTGCCCACCAGCGGCCGAGCGGTAAAGACGCTGAACACTGGTAGTTCGGTCTGAGGTTCGAATCCCGCGAACGGGCTGGCTGCATGGGCGTTTTCGTGGTTTTCCCCATGTGTAACGTGTATACGAGCCAGTTTCCCTTAGAAAGTCCTCCACGAAGGCATCCCTCCCCTTAGGCAGATAGCCCTCGTGTGCTTTGCCATAACTGAATAACCTAACCTAACCTTAAATATAACTACATCACATTCTTAATTATTACTGGACATCAGATATGCAAACAAAGCAGGTTTACCTTCGTAAGTATTCTTTATTCTTAAAACTTAACACTTCTGTGTGTTTTCTGTAAAAAATTTATAAACTGCATGGAGGCTTAATTGATGGCTGTGCTACATTTAGAAATAAAATGGAAAACTACTTTCTTAAAAGTGCGTTAAGTTTGTATCATATAGAATCATGTGTAACATGTATGTAAATTTAGAATTAAGTTTTAATTCCCAGCTCACTTACTAAATGATAGCAATATGTTTGAAATTTTCTTTTTTTAACCTAACAATAATTAACAATTTGCATTTTCTTGATACTATGCTTTTTGCAATATTTTAACATTTGTAGAATCAACTTTTCGCAAAAAGAATTTTCTAATTATAATTGGGGTATTGAAAACAAAATCATTGCCAAGTTAGTATAAAGTACCATCATTGTCAGGTTCAGTTAAAAAAAACTATTTTATTAGATTCAGTATTTGCTTTATTATCTTTCTGAGCTCGAAGGCATGCACAGAATTTCTTTTTTTATCTGCTTTTTATAAATGATGGGTGCACGTTCGACATTATGTAAATGTTTGAGGGACGTTCTGCATCGTATATGGTGAACGTTTTCCATCATAATAATGTTGGATGGCGATTACACTTTCCATAAATGTCGGATGGACATTGCATGTCACAATAAACGTTAGACTTATGTTCTATCTATAAAGAAGAAAGTCTGTTTGTTTGTTCGCTAGTAACTCAGTCACTACTATAGCTATTGTCACGAAACTTTCTACAATTCTTTTCTGGGTCCTAGAAAAGGTCAACGTGCTTTTTTTTCCAAAAGCAAAATGTAACAAAAATTGGAGGTATTAATTAAAAACTCGGAAAAATGACCATTTTCGTCCTCACTTTTCCGTGTGGCAACAGTCTCGCAAACTGGAGATGAAAATCTGCTTTGTTTCAAAAGTTGTTGTCACTGCTCGCTTTCGAATCCTAGAGCTTGGTAATAAAAAATTTCTTCTACGTTTTACGATTGAATAAAAATAGCATTGCGAAACATTAAATACATTATTCCCGATCCCGAAAATTCGTGGGAAGCCATTTCGACTATTTTCAATGTCGTAGGACTTAAATCAGCCGAAATATTAATTAATAACTCTGAAAGCAGTAATTTTCGCACTCATTTTTCCGAGTGGCAACAGTCTCGCGCATTGGAGATAAAAACGCTTTATTTCGAAAAGTGTTGCTACTGCTCGCTTTTGAATCGTAGAGTTTGTTAATCGAAAATTTGTAAATTTTACAAAATTTGTACATATAAAGAAGAATGTATGTTTGCGTTTTTGTTTGTTTGTTCGCGTTATTGATTTGTGATCAATTATGATCAATATTTTGCCACATTCGATCGACTAAAATTGAATATACGTGAAATATTGGATGGAACTTGAGCTTTTACGACCGTTTGATTAGAAAGACGAAATCATTAAAAACCGCTTGCCATTGTGGCTGATATAATGAAAGAGAATTAGCTTATCTTTCTATCGAAATTATTTATGTGAGTTCCATATCGCATCAGACTGAAAAATGTATGACTATGAATCGTATTTTTTGCATTGTTATTAGAGAAGGATCACAGCGGTATCGTTCTCTCTGTTGATAGATGCATTATTCTCAATCTAACTCAACTGGCATCGGGTAGTTCCGCTAGTACTGTATAAATGTCAGATAATATTCTGCATCACTTAAATGTTGGATGCACTTTCTAAGGCATAATACTGTTGGATGGATGTACTATAGCATAAAGGCTGGAAGGATATCGTGCATAATTTAAATGCAGTATGCTTATTCTTCATCACATAAATGTCCGAGGGACGTTTTACATTATACCAATGATCGATGGACTGTCTGCACGTTCCTCAATGTTTAATCGTTGCTATGATATGAAGATGGCCGTTATTGCTGGTACTTTATTGTGACTGCAACAAGCATCGAAAATTGCAGTTTAAGTGAGGGAAGGAGAAACAATGATTTTTTTTTTATTTTAGGATGAAATTCTAGATAATACTGCACAGAAAATTTAGCTAAGAGAAACACTGTTGTCAATTGTGCAGAGCTTAATGATGTAGTCTTTTCTTTGTCACATGCACTGCGAAAGTTTGTTCATTAGTATTTAGTCCAAAAGAATATATCGTTGAGAATGTGAACATGGTTTCCCCCCCTCCTTCTCTCATCCTTTTCCTTCCCAATCGATTAACTTTTTCCTGTACTTTTCCCATCGCAACGAACACTGTGACGGTAGCTGATCTAATTCCGCAATGAGATTTTGTCTAGTCCGGGGCTTTTTCTTTCCCACTTTTCTTTCGACTCTTCGGAGATTTGAGATTGGTTCTTCTCGGGCCAAAAAATATAATAAAGAAGATCAGCATTTAGTAAGATTACCGATTTCACGATTGCGTTGTTGTTTCGTGTTTTTCCCATTTCGCCCATTTCTCCGGCGCGTTGTTTTCTTCACTTGTGAGTTTTGTTAGAGAGCGAAACCGTTCTTCAACTTTTCCCGCGGGATAACTTGTGCCAAATACATCCCCGATTGCGGGATGGTAAAAGGTTACTCTTTTTATATTTGATTTCTTCAGCTGGATGCCTTCAATTGGCCTACATAAAAAAATACCCAAGGCAGTTCAACGTTTGTTTTCATTCATGCTTCATGGTACCTTAGAGAATCTAGCTGTGAGTATTTTTCCAATAGTATTTTGTGCGTGTGGTTACATATCTGAAATTTATTTATTTTTGTAATTTAAGCCGAAATCGATGCAGTTTTCCAACAGTGTAAAAGGATTTTTCATTTTCTGAAAAGTTAGGTTGTAGGAATTTATATTTATTTTCACTAACCACTTAAGTTTATGGTTTCTTTCCTATTAGCCTTCATGCTCCTAATTGTCAATGCCAGAATATTTATATTTGGTAGCGCGCGTGAAGGAATGCAAATTATACCATTAGGAGTAAAGGTTTAAATACTGAGCTGTAGAAGGAAAAATTAGAAAAAGAGTCGGCAAGCACTGTACCTTTGTAGCGTGAGCTTCTGTTTCTGCATTTGCTGCTGGTTAAAGTGGCGTAACTGTTATTACTTTGCTGCCACGAGACTTCGACGTGGTTTTAGGTAACAGGATTACCTAAGTTCTGGGGAAAGGTCTATCTACTGTTGTGTTAATATCTTGTAACTGTGAATTGTAAGTTTAATTCTTGTTAGTTGAGTTACTGACCGAGCGAGGCGTAGTCTATTAGCGTCAAATCGACGAACTGGGAATTTTTAAAGAGTTTAACAAAGGGTTCTTTTAACCCTTCTTCTGTCTGATTCCAGCACTTGGTTTAGCCGTCACTCTGAAAGTCGAGTAAGTAAACATTACAGTGGCGCCCGAACTAAAAAAAGTGGTGGATGATAATTCTTCACTACCAAGATTTGACGATTGCGTCCCCTAATCCCCAGTCATCCTTTAAAAGGGGCCGTATATGAGGTAATTTTTCCTTCTTCTTAGCATGCCTGCGTGGTGTAGTGGTCAGCACGCTCGGCGCGTATTCAAGAGAGCCGTGGTTCGAGTCCTGGCGAGGGCATTGCTGATTTTTCATCTCTCTTGCTTAGAAAAAAATAACTTAATGTTTCTACAGGGTAATTAAATTTTTTACTGGAATTTAAGAGTAAACTGATTCGGGTACCTAAAATTGCACTTTCTTCTGCCTTATATTTGAGATTTATTTTTTAAAATACCTCGGTCTGGTACTATTAACAGCTGTGAGGGATTCCGTTTTTTTCATTTGGCGCTTTTCATCTAAACCAAATGGAAATCAGAATTTGTAGCAGTCGAGAAAATCTAAAATCATTCATTTAATTCCCACATATTATAAATATGAATAGCTCATCAACATAACGAAGTGAATCACTTAAAGAATAATTTTATCTGTACTTCTAAATTTATCCGTGCTTTTGTAAATCCACACTGTTAATTTTATAAAGATTATTTATTACACATTTCGGCTCAGTGAAAAAATCAGCTGTGCCCTTCGTCAGGATTTGAATTATAGGTTTTCCAGTTGCCAACTAGATGTGCTAACCATTGTAGCACAAGAGCACTCACAAAACAATGTGATAAATCCTTACATTCTTCACCACTAGTGGACCACATCAGGTGGTACTGTATTACCATTCACCACATACAGTTCAGATGCTACTATAAAGAATATTAATCATTAAGAGCAGGAAATATGAAGAATCAACTGTGTTCTAGCCAGGATTCGAACCACGAATCTTCTAGTTACCAACTAGAGGTGTTAAGCACTTACACCACGAAAGAGCGTATGAAGTAATGCGGAAAGTTTTTGCAATTTTATAACAAATGTTATTTGATACTGTTTCTGAATTAATTAAAACAGATTCCTAGTATCAAATTACATGGGATTTTCTCAACATTTGGGAAACATGGGATTTTTTTCATTTCAAAAATTTTCTCATAATTGTAAATGAAAATCTTGTGTTAATGATGAAAATTCTGAGTAAATTATAAATCACAGTTCTCTTAGAGTTTAGTTTCAAAACAGTTTTGCAGATTTCTATGCTCCTGATGAAGAAAGACCTGTACCTGTTTGCCCTCGAAATCTATTGAGATCTTGACTACATCTGTGCTAAACACGAGGTTGTTGCTTTACTAATTTTATATGTCACAGTTTGTTATGAAGAAGGTATTCCTTTAGCATTTGTGATAGAAATCTGAATTTTTTGGTGTTTCGCCTTTTGGGGAAGTGTATTGGAAGACTATGAGAGTTGGATACGGTTACAGTTACACTTATTCAATTAGAATACCTGCTACAGAACGACGAGTCGCCAAGCTTGGCGACTTTTGGAAGTTCCTCGTCAAATTTGGGGACAAAAATTAGTCGCCAAAACCCACCACCAGCTTGGCGATATCTCGCCAATTTAGTGATTATTTTAATTTTTAAATAGACTTCCCTAGTAATCTTATTTTTCCGGCAGAGCATCGTCACATTATACAAAGAATATTACAGTTTTAATACACTAAAGTTATTTACATACACACAATATCCGTAACAATATTATTTAGCAGCATCATTATTTATCAGCACGATTACCGCAAAAGGAGAGTAAAGATTCAAGATATTTTTCAAGTTTTTTGTTTTCGATTCAAGGTATTTTTCTTGCATACGCAGAAAAAAAAATAAAGCTGCAGACGGGGCTGTAATCCAGTAAACAAATTCTAAATTACCGGAAGAACGTTTGTTCCAGCTTACATTTCCCTTTTTTTCCCAGGCGTTGCTGTAGAATAAACACTTTCATGAATGTTAAACGAACCAACGAACTTTGTTTTCTCTAAATTTATACAATATATAGCTGTTATTGAGGTTCTAACCGGACATAAAAGAATTACGGAATGACAGCTTAGATTACTGTCTTATTTTTGTCTTAATCCATTACGTTCATATATACTTGCGTAGTTAAAATCTGGAAAAATTAACAACTCAGAGAAAAAGGTTTCTTCAGCCGAAATTGCTGTGTTATTGAACAGTTCTTGAGTCGTTTTGTAATAGTACAACGCCTGTTCTAATGTGGCGGGCAATGAGATTAATTTTCTGATTGTCCGCCAGGTATCCTGTCCTTAACAATCTACATCATTTGTCAAATTTATCATTAGTGGAATGTTTATGCAGTATGATCATTCAATGATTAGCCCATTGCCTTTGTATGTAATAGAAGCTTTGCTGTACCATGACGTTTGAGTGGAAATACAGCGTCATGTAATGAAATTCTATCGTCATTGATTCATTCAGACCTGCACTTCTCGATGCCAGACTGTTTCTTCTATCGAATATATTTCGCATTTGCTTTAAGTAGAAATACTTGGCAATATGTTTTACATGTATCTTGCAGTTCTAAACATTCGAGATTTTATGTATTTTAGTTGGTAATTTTCTCATCTCTCTTAAACGGCAAGTTTCACAAGCAGAAGTGTCTTTTAAGGTAAAATAACAAACCGAAGAAATATTAATTTAGAAGTCAAACAACAAAGGACCCCATTCCGGATATGAATTCCTTGGGTATTTAATGGATTTCTTGCCAGTGTGGTTTAATTCACATTGGTCAACCTAAGAGAACCTTAAAACTTTGCGTTAAGGAACATGAGGCATATGTTAAGAAAAAGGAAACGCAGAAATCCTCTGTTGCCCAGCATTGTTGCTCCGAAAATCACGCTTTCAATTTTTCTGCAGCCAAAATTATTCAGAAAACATCTTCCATTGGTCAATCAGATTTTATAAAGGCGTTTCACATTCAAAAAAAATTTCCCGTTCTAGTTAATGACCCTAATTCCAATCCATCTTTTACCTTCAGCTTTTAAGGAAGTTATGTTTTAGTTTTCTTGTTTCATCAACAGATGGCGCCAGTAGCTTAACTCCTGTCCAGCCATTATTATCTTATCAGTATATCTTCTCTCGTTCATTTGCGCTTTGGCAGCTGAGATTGATGGTTCGGTAAAACCATCGAAACTAGTCCTGTGAAAATTTGCAAAAATAGAGCGCTGAATTTGTCAGGACTGAGTGTTCTTTGCGTACTTTTGGCAAACATCTTAAAGTAACTCCTTAAAGTCCTTAAGTCCTGATCTGGAACAGGGAGCTGAAATCAGCTATGTTCTGGTGTAGATACTGTGCTGAAGAATAACTGCACTTGGAAGGGATTTAAAATCCTCTTTTATTAAATCAATATTATTTACACTTCGCTTCCCAACTCGGGAGGGATACAGAAAGTAAAAGACCACACTTGGGTCTAAATAAACAAATCAGATAAATTTAACTAAAACTAAATAGAAATTTAATTGATCTTAGCTCACAGAGCTACTTCGCGGAGTTGGCCTCTAACTAAATGGTGCGTAGCAAGAAATACTAATACTAACGCACTTCAATTTGTTTCAATAAGCAATCTATGGCTTAGAGATCATCTGCTAGCTGGTCAGGCGAACGTCGAACAGAATGACCGTGATCTGAGACTAAAAGCTCTCTCACACTAAGAGGTTTCTACCACTGGTTTAAATAGTACTTGGCTCTACTTCAAATTAGCATAAGCTGAAAACGCGCGATTCTTCTGACGGGAAGTTGAAACTGAGAAGAGATAGAAAGATTTAAATTAAAATAAAACTTTGTTAGTTTAACTAAAACCTTACAACTTTTGTTGTTTGACTTCTAAATTAATAGAAGTACCTTTTACCCACATTAAGCAGCTATCACTTTCGGAAAGGAAGAAATAGTAATATGTAGGAATTTTCCTTAAATCTAAAAATGTCTGCAATTTTATGTTCTCTGTTTATCAAGTTACGTCGATTAATTTCATAAAATATAGAAAGCTATTCAAAATGACTTTTAAGATTTAGGTATATATCCCTTAACTCAAAATGTATTTGCTACCACTAAAGTGCAGAAATCGGTTATTCTAGAGATTATCTAGGTAAAGTGAAAATTAACTAAAGTGATTCGTTAAAGTGCTGAAAATTGTTTCATTTCTCAAATTACCTAGGTAATCTGCAAATTACATAGATAAAATGCACATTGTCTACTAGGCACTCATTAAACTACAAATAAGAACTTTGCTGAAACAACAGCAATGTTTCTGTAGGTTTAAATTAACGTTATTTATTTATTTTTTGATCAAGAACCAAGTTACTACAATCAAACAGTCAACAAATTAGATGAGAAAATTAATCATCAATCAATTAAAAAAAACTGTAATGTAAAGAATAAAACGGTTTAAACATTATTACAATTAAGGAAATGAATTTCCAAAACATGTGATAAAATTATGCTTATTAGTGCAGTCAAAATATTGCTGACACTTTGAATTAAAGGAAATGAGAGAAAGATAATTTTGAATTTTAACGATACAGAACCGGTAATTAGCAAATTACCTAGGTAAAATGCGGAAAACCCTGGATTCTGCACGTTAACGGAGCAAATCAGTTAATCTGCAGATTACCTAGGCAATATGCACAATAACGACTTTCGAGCTTCAGAGGTAACACATCCACGATTCTGTCTAGCTTACTAGAATCAAATGTTGCCTTTAGTCTGTTTATCATATTAGCCCACCAGCGGCCGAGCGGTAAAGACGCTGAACACTGGTAGTTCGGTCCGAGGTTCGAATCCCGCGAACGGGCTGGCTGCATGGGCGTTTTCGTGGTTTTCCCCATGTGTAACGTGTATATAAGCCAGTTTCCCTTAGAAAAGTCTTCCACGAAGGCATCCCTCCCTTTAGGCAGATAGCCCTCGTGTGCTTTGCCATAATTGAATAACCTAACCTGTTTATCATATTTCATCATGAATAAAAAAATATTTTGCGTTAATTTTTATGTTATACCATTATAAATGTTTTCCATTTTCAAATACATTATTCTTCTTCGTAGGAACGTGTCTCACTTAATATCGTCACAGATTTATACTTTACTTCGTATAGGCATTAGGTTATTTTGAAGTAGGAAACACAAAAAATGAGCAATGTTCTCGCCGAGACTCGAACCTGAACCTCTGGATTACGCGCCGAGTGTGTTACCGTTACACTACGAAGGCAAGGGAGAATATACATAACATACTCCCCCTTTCATAGGGCGACTGGGGAGTAGTAAATGTGCAATCGCCAAATCCTGGTAGTGAAGAATCATCATCCACCACCTTTTAGTTCGGGCGCCACTTTAGAGTCACTAAGTTTTTTTTTTTTTTTTGGAAACAAGAGTGGTGAAAAATGTGCAATACCCTCGTCGGGACTCCAACCTAGACCTCTGGATTACGCGCCGAGTGTGGTACCGTTACACCACGAAGGCATGCAGAAAGGAAGGAGAAAATATCTTATAACTTTTTACAGTTTTGGTTTACTGAAATTATTCTATTTCATTCATCACAGAGCAGTTATAATTGAACACGATAATTTTTTCCCTGTTATTGTTCTTCACTGTTCCTTTTCGAAATCATATATTATTCTTCTGTAAATTGCTTTGCATTGCTTATTCATGCAACAAGTACTGTACTTATGTTTAAGGAGCTACTTTTCAATTGAAAGCGTGTTGTTTCACTTGCTGCTTGTGACATTTGTCAAATTCATAGATTATGAAGAGAGCAAATGCTTTGAAAAATCTCCAAATGGCTTTCAAAAATTTGTTTTTATAGCCTTTATACTTATATATTGACGTCAGTTTTTTTATCATTAATTGTAAGCTCGGAATATTTGCCAAAACTCTCAAGCTTTCATTTTTTAACCCTTGAACTTGTTCTTTGTTGTCATATTGAATAAACACACGAATGAAGCGTAAAAAAAATGTTACGATATATTCAAAAGATCCATAAGTGGTTTCTTGGTTTCTTGTCCTGGCAGATTTTCAAGTGATCTTTCCAAAAAAGCGAGATCCAAAGAATATTTTCAACAATTTTTACAATGCCGAATACCATTTGAATGAAAAAAACGCCATTTTTCTTAACAGTTATTCATATTTTGTGAAATCTATCGAGAATGCAGAAGGGTCTGGAAAGAAAGCAAATTATTAGCATCAAGACATGTAACATCAGTACGTTTTCATAGCCATAAACCTACCTTATGAACAACTTGCTGGTATTGCGGATAACTTTCGCTGCTCTTCCACTCTATTCATATAGCGAAAGCAATTCTATTAGAAAATCAGAGAATATCCTGCGATAAATTTCACGGCAAACCTCGCAACAGTTATAAATGACTTTGACATTTAAAGAGCATTTCTGATTACGAATTTCTGTTTGCTTCATCTGTATGGATTTGGAGATATTAATGGAAATGACACGTTTCAGCCATTTCTAAATCTGATTATTACGGTTTATCTCGATGTGTCTATGTATGTCAAATAAAACTTTAAGTTTATTGGATAAAAGACTACATCTTATCGAATATTATTGAAATATATAACCTTAGAAATAACACATTTTAAAAGTATAGAATATTGCACTGATGTACCTTTTTGTTGCGTGCGTACGAGTTCGCAGTGGATTGAATAAACGTAGAACCGATGATAGCTGGATAAAATTTATTTTCCCAAAAGAAACATTTTACAGTTTTTGAACTTTTCACATTAATACTCGTACAGCTTTTCTCAGTTTCAGAAAACACAATCAGTAGTTAAATATCTAAAGATTAAGATCGTTAAACACAACGCAATGCAAAAAGCATCTAAAAGGCGAAGATTTCACAGATATCTCAATACTCCAAAGTCAGCTACGAATGAAAAGCTGAGAACTGCTGATTACATTATCAATTAATTATACAGGGACTGGACCAAAATGTCACCAAATGATCGCCAAGTGTGACGACTTTTGTCTACTTCTCGCCAAATTTGGCGACAAAAATTAGTCACCTAAACCACTGCCAGCTTGGCGATATCTGGCTAATTTAGTGAGATAGCCATTTACACTGCGGAAAAAAAAGTGGGACAGTTCTATATCTCCCGTTCTACTGGACCAATTCACGAAATTCAAATTGCGTTTTTCATGTCTTGAAAGCGCGACTTTGACTGCGTATTAGGTTCATATATAGCATTGTTCTAATATAGGTATTTTGACACAAAATCGGACATTTTTTGAAATGACATGCCAATTGTTTTCCCATATTTCTATTCTACTGCTCAAATTATGCCAAACTGCCAAGTTTTGTAAAAATGGCACGAGTAGTTTTTAAAAAATTAGCTCTCAAATGTTTAGCTCCTCCATGTTAATTGAATTTGGTATATATTTATTAATCTCTCTTTTTTATTAAACTTACTTGATTTTTCCTTTCACTTTTCGAAATTTAGGTTCATTTCAAATAAAATTCGCCCATTTCTTATGATTTGTTTTTAAAATTTGTATTTTTGAATAATTTTTATAAATTTTTCGAAAACATTTTTGAATTATAATCTGCACAATTTTTACTGTCATCTTAAAGTATTTCTAAGCATAACTACAAAAGATTAGAGTTTTTTTATTCAGAATTTTTGAAGATGTATGTGAATTTATATATTGGCGCGGTTTGAAATTTGGCATATTTTGTTGAAAGCGATAATAACATCAAATGTGGCTTGTGACGCTTTGTTAAAATTATTTGAAAGTACGAAGGATGTGACTTTTTTTTTCCCGCTCATGCACAATGTAAAAAGGGAAATTCACATGTGAAGTTGGAAGCGATTATGCCTGCTCCGTGGCTTTGGAATATAGTTGGTCAATCAACTATATTAACTTCTTCAATCAACTATATTACAGTCATATTCTTCGACGCCAGGCATACTGCATCCTTTTCTGCACCCATATTGTCTCTTTCTGCCACTTCTCACGTGATTTGCGCTTATACTGCGTTCTTAATCATTAATTTGTTTTCTGATTTTCAACAATGGATATTTTAAGACCACATTTAATAGCTATTAATGCAATTTATTTCTTATACAGTTATTAGTGTCTTACTCGAAAATTGCAAAAATTCTAACTTCCGTAAAAAATATGGCAGTTCAGTTATAAGTCGTTTATATGATTATGTTTGGATGCATGCATACCGACTTGTGAATAGCAAAATTATTTAAATGTTTCGCGAGTCATTCAGCAAGGATCAGCATTAAAAATTGTTTTAATGAAACATGAATTTTCATTTGACTGTAAACGAAACCAAAATGTTCATCACTTTTGGGAATAGTTTGTAACTGTCAAATCTATACTACTAAAATCTGTGCGCGCCTTGTTTGTTTGTTTGTTTTTTTGTGGCATTGTCTTCTCCGGAACGGCGGGGAGTTCAATTTCGAGACAACCCCCGGGTTCAAAAAATTAGTGAGAAACCATTTCAACCATTCTCATCTTTGTACGGTTTTAATTACCGGAGATATTAATGTAAAACTTTGAAAACGCTAATTTTCGCCCTTACTTTTTTGAGTGGCATGAGTCTCGCACGCTGGAGATAAAAATCTGCTTTATTTCGAATCTGCTTTTTTTAGTCCAAAGGGGCTTTGTCCCTGAAGGACTATTGTTTTCGTTTTGCGATTTTGCGTTGGAAACATTAAAAGTCTGTATCACTTTTCAAACTGTTGCCACAAAATATTGCAGCCCTGTATTATATTTAAAGAAATTAAATAATGAAGAATGTGCATAAATGTATGTATGTTTCTTGCTTTGTGATAAAACGACGGGACCTAAAGCCATCGAATTTTGAATGCCGTAATCCTGCCGCGAATATAGGCATCTGGAAGTCCAAATTTGAAATTTGGAATTTGTTTTATTAACGATTTCATATTTTGTAAAACTTGAACGAATTTTCGATTAACAAACTCGAGGATTTCAAAGCGGGCAATGGCAACGTTGTACAGAAAAAAACATTTTTATCTGCAGCGCGTGAGACTGTATGTAGGAAATTCTAAAGATATCCTGAGTTTAAAATTATTTTGCGATATTGTTCTTTAACTGAATTTTATGGTTTAAATGCGACGAACATGATATTCAATAAATAAAAGTAACATACAAAATGTTTAAAAAACGCCCCTTCGAACGTAATTTAAAATCTGAAACCTTTCAGATTTTCTTTTTTTATTATATTTTAATCTGTTTAAAAATCTGCTTTATTTTATTCATTACTTATTTATTTTTTATTAATTATTTATTTATTTTATTTTATGCTATATTCCATTATTAAGTGTTGCCATTGCTGGCTTTCAAATCGTAGAATTTGTTAATAAAAAATTTCTACGATTTACAAAATGGGAAATAAAAATGTTATTGCCAAACATTAAATATATTATTCCTGATTCGAAAAATTCATCGGAAGCCATTTCGACTATTCTCATCTTCGTATGACTTTAATCAGCCGAAATATTAATTTAAAACTCTGAAAACACTAATTTTCGCACTCATTTTTCCGAGTGGCAACAGTCTCACGCGTTGGAGATAAAAATGTTTTATTTCGAAAAGTGTTGCCGCGTTCGCTTTTAAATCGTAGTGTTTGTTAATCAGAAATTTGTAAGATTTACAATATATGGAATAAAAATAATATTAATATTAATTTATAATTTTTTTATTATTTAATAATAATATTAAAAATAGTGTTATTATACATAAGGCCATATTGTGACGTTGAAGAAACACACGATTCCATGTGATGTCGCTGTATGTCGAAAATTCGTTAATGTCACATTTTAAATAAATAGCTGCTGTTGGCAATTTTTTTGCTTTATTCTGACGTTGAAGAAAGCAGACAATTGCATGTGATGTAAAGCAGACGATTGCATGTGATGTAGCTGTATGTCGAAATTTCGTTAATGCCACATTTTAAATAAATAACTGCTGTTGGCTATTTTTTTGTTTCAGGTTAGTATAATTGACACGATATATTATTGCTACATTTATTCTTTTATTGATATCGAGAAAATGTTGTTATATTACATTAAATATGAATCATAATGTCGTACGTATTAAGCGGAGGTGTCAAAAAGTTTTGTTTCCTGGTTCGGCAATGAAGAAATTATTTACGAATTGGCTGTAGCTAGGAAAGAATGAACTAATTTTTTAATACTGAAATGTTTTCTTACATTTGCTTTGCACGGAACTTACAAACTTTGCTTTGGCTGCACCTGCTCATCTGGCGAGCTTGCCTTCTAGTCTTAAATGTTTCCAGCAAATGAAGAAGAAATTCCAATGCTTGATTAATGAATAGGGCAACGACAAACAAAATGAAGCCTTTTTATTATTCTGTTTCCATTTTTCTTCAGATGATATGGTAATATTCAAGGAACATTAATCCTCCTTTTATTATAAAAATGTAGCAGATGTCTGTTCTGCCTGTATCTGCCTTTTTTTTTTAAATATGCGTACTTTCCTTTAAATGTCATTCATCTGCTATCTGTAAACTGATTAATCGCTCTTTACCAGATACTTTGTAGAGTATAACATCCCTCTTTTTCTGTTAGCTTTTAAGTAAATTGCGTGGAGATATTCGGAGATGAATTAAAATCTCTCCACAAGTTCATTAATTAATGTCTCATTAAACCTCGTCTACGTCCCCGAGAACGCGACAGTACAGATAAAGATAGTAACGTGGATGTCAGACTTTGCTTGAGAAGTTTCTACAAAGAAGCCGTTTATCCTGGTTATCACAAAATGCGATTTTAAATGTAAGATATCTAGTAACTGTAATTAATTTAAGGGAAGAAGGAAATCTTTTAAAATGAATCTTTCATAAAGATTAATTTAGTGCACCTGAATTTCTGTGTGATTTATTCTTTTTTATTTTAAAGCAGTCTGACGTTAGGTGCACTTAACTAATATTTGTGGAGTTTAGAAGTTGCTGTTTGAAACAATTTCTAACGATTTGACTAACGGAGTTGAAAAATATTAAGAAACCGTTTTTGAAATGTATTTTATAACTTTGACTTTTAAATGTTATAATTACCTAGCTACACTAAACAAATAAATGCTTATATAAAGCTAAATACTAAATTAATTTATCATCGAATTCAGTAACACTCAGAATTTAATACTTTTTATTCTATTATAATGTCTCTCGAGGAATAATGTAACCATAATGAGAAAATAATTATTGAGTAGTTCTTTTGGGCATGTTTTTATTCGGAAAAACAGTTCACTTAGCTTGCACATGTAAAATTCATTTCTGTTGCATATTCTAGTCTGTAGAATGTCATTCAAATAGTTATTTTTAACATTTAATTTAATTATTTTGCATTCTTGTGTTTCCTACGCCAAGAAATTAGAAACCAGGTGTAGAAAAAATTTGTATTTACAATAAATAACTGATGATAATATGTTATTCCTTTTTTCTTCTTTAAGTAAATTAATCTGAAAATCAGTTGTATTCGCGAAGTAATTGAATTTATTACGTTAAAACGAAAAATAATCAATTTAAGTAATTTTTTTACTAAAAGTTCTGAATTAGGAATGTTGCCAAAATAAGCAGCTAAATTTATAATGCATTTAATGCAACAAACACTTTGCATCTGTAGATGCAAAGTGTTTGTTGTGGTAGTCCTTTATTAGGGATTTTTGAAAGAGGAGTGAGCGAAACATTTGCAAGGAATGTTTCTGATCATTAAATGCTAATTGTAAAGCAGAAATACATGGTATAACAGGTGAAAGAATTTGCTAAATGGTTCCATTGAGTTTATATAATTATAATATGCTAATTAAAATTTTATAAATTGTTATAAATTTAATTTAAATCCCAATTTGAATTTTACATCAATCTATAAGGTGTTTTCTCCCGCCTGCTTAGCATGCCTTCGTAGCGTAATGGCCAGTACACTCGGCGCGTATTCAAGAGGTACGAGTTCTGGCAAGGGCATTGCTCACTTTTTGTCTCCTGCTAATAACCTAATCTCTCTACAATGGCGCCCGAACTAAAAAATGTAGTGGATGATGATTCTCCACCACCAAGATTTGGCGACTGAGTCTTTTAATCCCCAGTTGCCCTTTAAAAGGGAGCGTAAATAATATATTTCTCCCGCCTTCTTAGCATGCCTTCATGGTGTAACGGCTAGCACTTTCGGCACGTATTCAAGATGTCCGAGGTTCGAGTCCCGGCGAGGGCATTGCTCATTTTTCATGTGTCCTGCTTCGAAATAACCAATCTGTACAAATCTTAGGTTGAATTTTGCGAATTTTATAACTGAAATCGATATGCCTATTTCCTATCTTTTCTCAGTTCTCTGGAACAATTTCGTATTTTAAGAATGTTTAATCATTTTGATTTGTCTCAGATTTATATGTACGTAAAAACAGAAGATGCATGTATATTTGTTTAATCTTTATTACTGGAAAAATCAGCATTAAAATCAATATTATTAAAAGTAATAAAACAAAGTCGGAAAGCTTTCGGATTTTATATTACGCTCAAAGGGACTTTTTCAACGTTTTGTCTGTTACCTTTATTTGTTAAATACCATGTTCTTTGCACTTGAGCCACATAAAATTCAGTTCAACAGCAATATCACAAAATATTTTAAAACAGCATATCTTTAAAATTTGCAATAGACAGTCTCGTGCGCTGGATATAAAAATGTTTTTTTTTTCGTACAATGTTGCCATTCCTCGCTTTGAAATCGTTGAGTTTGTTAATCAAACATTCGTTAAAATTTTACGAAATATGAAATAGATAATAAAACAAATTCGAAATTCAAAATTCGGGCTTCCAGGTGCCCATGTTCGGGTGGAGTATTACGTTATTCAAAATTTGATCGCTCTAGGTAAGGTTGTTTTTTCGCAGTGCGAAAAAGACACATCATACATTTATGCAGATTCTCCTCAGCTCTTAATCATATTCAAATTAAAGTGCGATGAAGCTTCTTACTGTGACTATCTCTCTAGCTATAAATCACTCTGAAAGTCATCATCAAATCGGAGAACATCATTAATAATTATACTGATTAATTATTACTTAAAGCAAGTCCTCTGCGCTGATTCACAGAAGATCAAAATTGTCTGGAACTATGGGAGGCTTTTTACCATGATTTCAATGCATAAAAAAATTCTGTCGTCAGTTTTTTCAAGGAATCTATCAATATCCTTCAAGATTAGAATTTTTGACAGAGAAATTAAAGTCATTCTTTGATGCACTATATAATTATTTCAGTTTTCATTTTTTGGTGGTTTTTCATTTTTTCAGATATTTGTCTGCTATTTCTTGAGACACTTGAAACTTGAATCAACGAAAATATGCTTTGTTAATTCCTCGTATTAATTGTGTAAAATTACTTATAAAAGTAAAATGTTGGTTAATACAAGTATGCTAATAAAAATAAGCAGTTGCTGTTATGTAATAAAAAACACAGCAAGAAAAAAAGAAAAACAAGAAATTTCTATTTGGTGATTTAGATTTAATGAAAACTTAATGAAGCTTAAATAAAGCTGTCTATGTCTATTCTGTTCTGTATTATAATTTTCGAATCGTGTCTGAATTCTGTTCTATATTACAGTTTTCGAATTGATTTAAACATCATTCAAGTACTTTCAAAGTGCAAAATACCTCGAAATCATCTTTGTAGAGATTATGACACTAGAATGGCTGGATACTGCTGATAGCAAATTCCTGTTCGAAGTGAAGACATGATGAAATTAATAAATTTAAAGCCAAGGTTGTGAAATCTAGAAAAGTCTTTCAGTCAAATCATAATTTGCCAACAAAACGAGTTTCCGCCTCACCTTTATTTCCTTTAACTGCACACGCTTTCGTCAAACCTGTAAGAAACCTTGACGTGTTGAAATCTGCAGTTTAATAACTGCAGAATTTCACTAATGCATGGTTTCTAGAATTTGAATATGCTTCCGCAAAGTGTAATGAGGCCAATGACTGCGGGATTTTATCATGTTTGTTGATATCTCATGCAAATCATGAATGTTGGCTTCTATGGCTAGTGACCTTTCCTACAAATCTGAATTCTATTTTCGTCTGGTTTGGAGGCTATAATGCGCACGCTTTACTTGATCATGTTAAAGGATGTTGAAGGAGATTAGAGATTAATGTAATAAACGTTTTCATCATCCATTCTGGATTGCTTTATTTTGATTTCTGTCTTCTGTTACCACAAATTATCTGCGACTTTCTTTCTGTAAAATGAAAATTGGAAAAACATTTGCTGCAGAAATTCACATATTAAACTGTAACGATTTCTCATGCTCAGAATAATCGTAAGGAATTTTTTCCTTCCTCCATCTCTTCGAAGTGTAATTAGGGGCTTGTTGAATTAATAATCGGGAGATCCGGGTTCGAATACCGGAGAGGGCAATGTTGATTTTCTTCTCTTTCTTGCTTTGAAGAGCCTAAGAATTTCTGACAGTGAAACTCGAAAAAAAGTGTAGCTATCGATAGTTCGTCAGCGGATGGATTTTGCGACTGGGCCTTCTTCTCTCGAGTCGCCCTTTAAGTTGAGGGGGGAATGTTGGGAATTTTCTCCTTCCTTACCTCATACTTCAGGAATCCAACCAGCAATCGAAAGGTCAGGACTTCGAAACCCGGAAAGCGATTTTACACATACTTTGTGCTACGAAATAAACTTACTGATTCGTAAAAGATTGCGGCATATTAAGTGTTACATTTAGTGTTACGTATTAAGTGTTACATTGTTAGCGTTACATTTAAACATTTCATTCTGCTGTGTTAGTAATAGCTTAGTTTTATTTCGCTTTATGTAATTAACCTACCAAGAACCAGATATATCAGTCTATTAGTAAAATCAAGCCCTATTCACGTAAAAATGTAAGCATTATTTCCAAAGTATCAGTCAGCTCTACTGTATTTACGTAGTCCAACACTATAATGAGTATACTCAACAATTTGTGTAGTAAGTAACTTTGCCTATTTTACGTTAATATCCTCTTATGTTTAAATGTAACAGCTCCAATATATAACTCCATTGTTCCTTCGGAGAAAGAGCATACAGTCGATTTGAATCTTTTGGTTAAAATTTTACGCCCCTTCCGATCCCTTCTGAGTACCCACGCGCCCAGAGTTTAAACCCAACCAACGTCCGTCTCCACCGAACCATATGCGACTCAAACTCCTTTAACAGTTTCATTTTTTTCCAGAATTCGATCAAAAAAAGTCGCATTTTTTATTAATTTTGCTATTTTAAATACGAAAATGTTATTAAAATTAACATTTCTAATATTTTTAAGCATTTAGGACAACTGTTTTATTTTAATGAAAACAGTAGCGTTTTCTGTGTAAGTTGTCTTTTTTTCCTACATGTCTGCTTAACAGGAAGTTATATTTGCACTTGTAAATGTTAAAAAGCACGACTACATTACAGTTTTTTTAGATCACAGTTGCATTTATTTATTGTTTTTTTTCTTTCCAAAGATCTGATTTAGTGTGATAAATCTTAAGCAAGGCGAAAGCACTGTCCGCTATCACAGTCCAGGTAAAAATACCTAGTCTCTTTTCTAAATCTTTTGCCGTTGTCCTTTTTCTTCAATGAACATACATAACACTGTCTTGCACTGTCGCAAGAAAATAGTTGCATGCGCTGTTAATCAACCATTATTTTAAAGTAAAAATTGATTACATTGATATAATTCTCATGTGAATAGTAAAATACAATCAAAACGCTAAGCACTGAAAGGTAAAAAATTCATGCAATGATGCAAAAGGCGTGAAAAAAGCGCGCGAATCAGACTCGGTCAGAAGAGAAATCACAATAGAAAGCGAACTGTCATTTAATGGACAACTATCGCCATCTATACGGTTAATTTGATATTAAAAATAAAAAAGATATGGACGAAACAGTACAAGTGATAGAGAACAAGATTGCCCGTGTGGAAGGCGTGTAGGCACAACTGGGAAGGGGTTAATGTACTAGAGCAATACTGTTCGATTCTGTAGTGGTGCCTCTTGCACACTTACGTGGTACCTCTTCCAAGTGTTAACAATAGATTGCTCCACTGTCGTAACTTATTCTGAAGCAGCGGAATGGTGCAAAACATTTAAGTTGGTATGCAAATAAATATCCGCAACGTCTTACCGAGCGGAACATTAGAGCACAAATCTTTTCTTTCAGGAATTTTACGTAATTAGATTACGTAACTAACTCCAGTACTCCTTACTTCCTTTTGCTTTGTGGATCTATGCATCGAAGGCAATTTCACTCCCATGATCCATTTTATCATTACATCGAAGGGAGTTTTACCACGGCCAACTATAGAATTCCCCAAGGTCACGCTTTTAATCCCTGTCGACGCAAAAAGTAGAGGAGAGAAACCTGATATTCAAATTTGTTCTGGGAAAACACTTTTTAGGAGGGACCGCCTCTTAAAAACGCGTTTGTCAGTCTATGGCAGTATGATATGTTGTTATAATTACTAAATTGCTTTTATGAAAGTAAAACTGCCAAGCTATATATTCCCCATCAATCAAATGCAGTTCTACCGAACTATGCCTTTTGCAGTACATATATCCCTAATTTAGGTGCTACAACATTCATAATATTTGTATGTGGATATTGAAATTGCCTACAAAAGATTCAGCTTTAAAAAAATTATAATGGGAATTCGAAAACTTTTTCAGAATAAACATTCTAATAGAAGAAGGAAATATTTCCGGAGAAGTATCCATTGCCTCATTCTTTTTTCCGACTCTTAAAAATATTTTCGAGCACAGGCTTAGAACTAATCTCTGATACAAATTCGGCTTGGGTAATTTGAAGGAGAAGCCCAATTGACTACGCAGTTTCTAGAGACTTTCAAAGCTTAAAATGTTTAATGTGATAAAGATTACTCTCCTATGGAAAGCCATTTTTAATGCGTGATGCTACATGCGTCAATATTCCGAAGAAAAGGCTCGCAGCGGTTACTAAACGTGTCGCTATCACTATTCTTATTGAAATATCGGATTTAACTTTGAGTTAATAAAATTGTCTTATGTATATTTTAATTTTTTCTAGAAAATAACAAACGCATCATTTAGTATAAGCCAAAGGTTATTTCACTGGTGAACTGCAAAACATATATTTGGGTCGCCCAAACATTATAGTGGTTAATGGAAATTACTGTGATACCGAAGGGTTGGGCTCGAATTTCGGAGAAGGCATGGGTGTTTGTAAATGTATAGTGTTTGTATGAAATGGGGGCACTCTAAATATGCGGCAAGCCGAAAATTTTCACAAGAGGTTGGCCGTAGGGGATAGGAGTGGGAGACTTTCGGACCCGTCTCTTCCCCCGGGGGTGTTCTCCTTCAAAACAGGAGGCGGAACTAAGCGAGGTACTGGGTTGTAGGAAAAAATGTCACCCGGAAAATAAGGAACGGAAAGATAGGCACCGGAAAATTTGGAAACGGAAAATAAGTCACCATTCTTTTGCAATGGGAAAAATAAGGGATGTTTAGAAATATCGCCAAGATGGGAGATAAAAGTTTTATCATAACAACCATACCTCGGAATAGGGAAATCTTCTGACGATGATTGAAAGAAGATAAACGAGCTTCTGGCCTGTACGATGGTAAAAATAGAGGTTTGACCAGCGGGGCATGGTCATTAGTGATTGTTCTTCTCGTACCCCATGTAGTTATAGCCTTAAGATGTGGTTCAGGGGTGAAACATTGTCGCATAACTGAGCGTTAAAAGCAGTATTATAACAAACCGTTGTAGATGAAATTTAGTCACAGTTTGCGATAAGAATATTAAAACCTGCTATCGAAATGACCTTGCTCGGCTGCAGCTAGCTCAACGTCTTACCCTTAAAACCTCCCTCAAGAGAGCCCGCCATAACCCTGCCGGTTAAATTAGAATTTGGCAGGTTTCCCCAACTCCGATTGGCGACATTATTTGGCGAGATTTTAGAGTTCCTTATTTTCGGGGTGACATTTTTTCCGTTCCTTATTTTCCGGGGCTTTCTTTCCGTTTCCTTTTCTCCGGGTGACATTTTTTCCGCACACCGAGGTACTGTGACCCCTGTATGATGCTCAAGGCTTTTGGCAACGACTGGCGCAATCTTGTGCTCCTTGCCACGATGAATTTCCTGCGCTTGTTCCGATGTCACTTGTTAGGCAAGTCATAACAACACCACACATATATTTGGCGTCGGCGATATACTTATTTAATTTAAGTAATGGTACAAATATTTATGAAAAGAATCAGTTACACGAATTACGTTTAAACGAGGGTCATAAACACGTATTATTGAAAAGCAAATTCTCTCTGACAAATTTCTGTCATAATTTAAAAAAAAAGGAAAAGAAAAAAAAAGTTGCATCTTGGGTGCAATAAGAATCGCGTAAATGCTATTTAACATATATCTTTGTTTTATTGGTAAAAGCTATTAATCAGTATCATTAAAAGATAGAAGCAAAATTTTAAAAAAATAATAATTGACTTACGATCTAGAAACCTCATATTATATAGTTTAACGTAGTAAAGAAGCATTTAACAATAAATATCTTGGAAAACTGATTAAAACTAACAGTTTAAAAATATGAGAAAATTATGATTTATTTTCGTCTTAAACTGAAATAATAGCCGCTATTGCCAGCTAATAAAACTAAAGCTTTATTTTTGAATAAAACTGAAATCGTACTAAATAAATAACTAAATAAAAATAAAGAAAAGAAAAAAAGTAATCCAGCTGTAAAATCACTGACGTTTATTTCTTCATTTTTTTTAATGTAAGATGGTATGAATATCAATAAATGTTTTATTACTATTTGAAATAAATTAAGAAATACACATACAGAACAGATTGAAATCTGCACATTATTACATTTCATCATCACCGTTCAACTTCATTTTGATTCGAAACGCTAGAGTAAAGAAGAAGCTTTGTAGCAGTGGCTATAATAAATAGTACTAGAAACATAGTTTATTCATCACATTTATAGGATAAGACAATGTTGGTGCAAAATGTTACTCGGGATAAAGTAAAATAACCGAATGGTTAATTTTTGGAGCTTTTGACTGAAGCATTTTTATAATATATATACAAAATTTTTTATGCATCGACAACAATGGGCTTTGGTTTTTCTGGTCTTTGTATATAATGAACAGATTTTATGAATAGTTGAAGACAATAATACCTCTACGAAATGTTAATAAAATAAAGCTAAACATTATTAAGGAACACATATTCACCGCTTTTTTAAACTCAAGAGTTTTATTGCACTGATAAACAGTCTTAGAGTTAAAATTTGGAAGAAAATTTATGTTTACTGAATGGCAGCATGAGTCTTTCCCGTTACGTAGATGATTAATCATGTAGTAGTGTAACTGAACCCTCACGCCGAAAATGGGAAGACTACGGACTTTTCTAATATCAAAACCATACTCATTCAGAGAAACAGAAAGCATACGTAATCATTTAATTTCATTTGCATTTCGTATTTATTCGAGTTCGAATTCCATGATATCAAACATGATCTTTTATCTAAGATAGAAAGGCAAACACGTTTATAAAATCTTTAGTACATAAAAATAAACAGCAATAACAAGAGAAATGATAAGAGTTACAAAATCTGTATTCAAAAGCAGGCACGAAACATCAGATTCTTTTGAAAGCCAAGAGAGCACAAACATCTCCACTTGACGCACTTCGGCATTCAGGCTGAAAACTAATTGAAAATGTAGCAGCGCTGTTACAAGGTTACAAAATGGCAACAACAAATGCTCCGGTCGGACGGGTAGAACAATTCTGTAGCTCATGAATAACAATGGATGGAGGAACATGAGCAAGAAAAAGCTTTCCCTGCTCTTAATGTGTGCCTGCTCAAGTAACAGCCACTTGGGAGGAACAAGAAGATTCTGAAACGAGAAACAATACTGACGCCGGGAGCGACGACACTGTTCCGAGGAGGAAAGCAAGGCACCGTGAAGTGCTTCTTTTGTTAGAAAGCACAGGCCAACCGTCAGCTTTCTACTAGACGCTGTTTTATCTTTTTTGTTGGCAGTGAAAAAAAATTGAAATCAACAAACTTGGAATGGTTACTTACAGATACTTTTCTTCTGGATCTTTTGGCTTTAATCATCGCAAAATCTTTACGGTATTAAAATAACGTGTACACTACCTCCGGATCTACATTTAAGGAATTCCGAATAAGTACCATTACCTTAGACATGTGCAGAATTTCAGTCCAAAGGGGCAATCTGGCCAGAAGGACTATTCATTTCTTTTTGCCATTTTGCGTCGATTCACTAAAAGCGTTGTTTCAAGTTGTTGCCACCAAATATTAAAATGTTAGTTAATGTGGAAAAGTTTGAGTATAGTTTAGAGTTTCTCTTCCAGTTATCTTACGTATTATAAGTGGCTTAAGCATATTTGTATTCTTTTTTATGTGAATGAATTGAATTTATAATACTCTTATAGGTTTATTTCCTTTTGCAGAATTCCTAAAGGAAATTAAAAGCATTTTAAAGCAATTTCTGTATTGTGGGTGCAAAATGTTTAGTCCAAAGGGGCAATTTGCCCAGAAAGACTATTAATTTCGTTTTGGCATTTTGCGTCGATTTGGCAAAACCGTTGTTTCATTTTTCAAATTGTTGCCACCAAGTATTATCGCCCTGCATTATATTTAAAGAAATTAAATAATGAAGAATCTGCAGAAATGTATGTATGTTTCTCGCACTGTGATAAAACAACGGTACCCAGAGCCATCAAATTTTGAATATTGAACGTTTCTCCCCAAATATGGGCATTTGGAAGCCCAAATTTGGAATTTGTTTTATTATCGATTTCATATTTTGTAAAACTTTTACGAATTTTTGATGAAGAAACTCAAGGATTTCAAAGCGAGCAATGGCAACGTTGTACAGAAAATTTTTTTTTTTTATCTCCAGCGCGTGAGACTGTGCATCGGAAATTCTAAAGATAGGCTCATTTTAAAATTATTTTGCGATATTGCTCGTAAACTGAATTTTATGGTTTAAGTGCGAAGAACATGATATTTAGCAGAAAGGCAACGCACAAAATGCTAAAAAAAAGCCTCTTTGGACGTAATTTAAAATCTGAAGCCTTTCAGATTTTTCTTTTTCTTCTTTCTTTTTTTTTAAGTGTTTTTTTTTTCCCGAGTGACCAACCACTTCATAGGTAAGGAAAATACTTCAATAATTAGTTAAATTATACTGCTTGTGGTGCTGGAAGAAGTATTTTCTTTCTTTTGCGATTCGCGAGCCTCTGAAAATATACTCACTGAATCCAAGAACAGTTTAATATAAAATATGTTGAAGAAAATAGTATTACTAAGAAGAGTCATGACAAAGCATTGATATAATTTCTAATTTCCTGCATTGCTGGAGAGAGAAAAAATTTATGACTTAGTGCAGTCGGGGCTTAATCCATTCGCGAACAGCTTTTTTTAGCCAGCTATGATGATAAGAGTAATTTCAAACTGAGCTGAAGGAAATTAGCTTTTCAATTAGCCAAAATCTGAAAACGGATTTATTTATTTCATTTTTCTGAGACTTTAAGAAATATATTACTTACTTCACAAAAGTTTGATCTAGTTGTAAAAGTACTTTCTTTGTTTTTTTTCCCAAAATGTAACGCAAATGTATAATAAAAGTTAAGAGGAGAGGTGGGGGAGACATTCAGATCCGTCCCCCGGGGTGTTTTCCAAAAAATTAGGAGTTAACTTCCTTTATTTTTCGCGAGAAACGAGGTTATCCTTCTCCTTGTCATTGAAGGGCTTTTAGCCGGAACGATGTCGCTGAAAATGATGCCCCGGCTATATATGCGAGACATTTTGCAGTTGAAGGAAAAATATTTCGCCTGAGCTGTAGGTCTTCCGCAAAGAAATGCTCATTAGTCTGTAGAGACATTAGGTTATTTTGGAATCAGAAGACGTGAAAAATGAGCAATGCCCTGGCCGGGACTCGAACCACGGACCTCTGGAATACGCGCCGAGCATACTGACAATTACACCACGAAGGCATGCTAAGAAGGCGAGAAAAATACCTTATAATTCAACCAACAACATAATCTCGGAAGCGAAGATTCGGTATGTTTCTTTCGACGCGATGTTGAAGGTAGCATATATATGTCATACCCGTTTGAATGACCAATAGATTTTGGCTATTGAATGCATTACGTTGCAGGTGTCAGTCCATTCGAAACAACATATGTAATAATAAAATTCATACCTTAGCGACACCTGATTTAAGAATCAGGTACTTCCTTACAGGTGATTGGAAAATTAAGTGCTGAACTTAAAAGCTTTAGTTAACATGCTGTTCGCTGATAATCTGTCACGTTTAAATCGGAGTATTTTGCTCTTAAAAGGCAATCCATAAAGAAGGAATAGTGGGATATATTCCAAACTTTAGTAAGACAATTAATATGAAAAGCAAAAATAAACATTCCCTCAGAATACTACATTTTAATGCATATCTAACTTATTTCTTTTGTAAGTTTACCAGAGATTGATTTATAAGGTGTTTTCTCCCTCCTTTCCGCATGCCTCCTTGGTGTAACTGGAAACAAACTCGACGTATCCGAGAGTCCCGGGTAAAGCATTGCACATTTTTCACATCTCCTGCCTCAAAATAACTTAATTACCCTACAAATGGCGCCCGAACTAAAAGGTGGTGGAGGATAATTCGGTTTTCAGAAAAACAGGTTTTGTGTCAAAATACCTGCGTTAGAATGATGCCGTATATAAATCTAATATATATCCTAAGTTGCGCTTTCGAGACATGGAAAACGCAAGTTAAATTTCGTCAATTGGCCCAGTAGAATGGGAGATATAGAACTGTCCCCCCCCTCCTTTTTTTCTTGCGCAGTGTACATGCGAAAAAATCTTAAATGTTAGTAGTGTTAACTTTTGATTTCACCCGTATTAAAATGTCGAGTGAGGTTAATTAATTTTCCATGCATTTAAAGCAGCCCTTTCAGTATCAAACGAGAATAAAATTAAAAACTGCAGAGCTTGAGCGCGATAAAATATTGGGTATTCAACAAACTATCCACTTACTCGACCAGACGATTAGTTTTTCGAAGCCTTTAAGAATATCGAAATTGCGAGGCTGGAATATAGCTTGAGTATAATATGGTATTGTCTGCCAAACAATTAATTTTAACGATACAATAGCAGCTGTGCGTCAGGTTGTAATAGGGCACTATTTTCAGGAGAGACTAATAGAAATGTGTTGCTTCTTAAATCATAAATCACAAAAGAATCTTGAAATTATGAATTTCAAAAATTTAATATAAAATTTTCTTGGATCTAAAATGTTGTTTTCATATTATGAAAGTTAGCTGGGAATAATTGTTTGACGCCATTCCCGCTATATTGCTTCCTTAAAAGGTTAAGTTAATCTTTCGAACGCTTTTTAAAATTCACCCAAGAGTTTCTTATTTTTTAATTTTCTGGGGGCTTTTATGTTTTTTTTTTATCATTTCTTTTGTGGCGTTGACTAATGATCAGAATAAATTCTGAATGAAAATTTTTTACTAAAAGTTTATAGTATTAGAGTCGAGGTTCATTGATTAGATCTTAACTCATGGAAGTACTTGCACTAAAAAAGGTTTTTTTTTTTTTTTTTTTTTTTTTTTTTTTTTTTTTTTGTTATTAAGGATTTTCTTGAAAAAAAGTACTTATATTTAAAACTTTTACTTGAATTTCTCACTAAGAATTTTTTATGCAGTAATTTATTATTTCATTGAATATTAATTAATTGAACAGAAAATTAATTTAGGTTTTGCTGTGTGACCTTGAATTTTGTCGTTTAATCTCAGGTATGCCTTTTCGTTTTATGAGGAAATAAAAATTAAATTCTTAAAGCTAACTGAATTTCACATTAGGTGGTCAAAGCAATATCTCTAATTGGTTGTGAAAGATAGCACCGTATTAAATTTGAATGACATACTAGATATATGATTACCAGTTTGAAATATTTTCACACGCATTTCTTACTGAACTGTCTTAGCTATAGCAAGTCAAAGATTCAAATAAAACTGGAACATTGATCTTTAAAGCTGGCAACGGTTTAAGGTATAAAGACTGCTTTGTGAGGAAATTCTGTAATCTTGTGTAAGCTTGTCTTTGACCTTTTTAACTCTTTTTAAGAATAACTGAATTCCCCATCGAAAGCAGTCGTTTAAGGAAATCGAAACCTTTTGCTTATCTTAGATAGCAGCCTTCTTTTAAAATTTAGGGAAAAAATCTGATGTGTACACCACATGACTTCCTTGTACTTTAATATTAAATTATACGTACTTTTTGTTGCATTTCATTTAAACTTATTTCCCCGAATTTCGTTAGAGATATATTTCTCGTTCAATTCATTCAGTTCTCACTTCACAACAAAGATACATAAAACCTAAAAATATCTTTATTAGAAATTGAAAAATATAGAAAAACGTCAAACATAAATACAGTTAAAACAATTTCAAGAATAATTTTTACAATTAAAATTAGAGTTTCTACGAAAAAACAAGCAATTCGGCCAGCGGGCAAGAAGGCAGATTTTTCGGTGCACAAAACAGGAAATTATGCTGAGTCAATATATGGGCTATTTTAATAACTTAAACGATAATTCCAGAATGGATAAAGCATGGTTTAATTCGGAATAATAAAAGAAAATGTTATCTTTATTGTTACGAAGCTTTTTTTCCCTAGATTGGCAACAAATCCACTATTCTGCAAAAGTTTCAAATGTAAACAAATATGGCTGCTGTGGTAAAAAATTAAGTTCAGTCGCACTGAAACAACTTTTAAATTGTACAACTATTGCATTCTATAAATGTATAAGTACATAAATATATATATAAAGAGAAAGTAAGTTTGAAATCTAGTAAAAGTCGTAAAAGAACATTTGTCATTTGCCGCCGATTGCCACCAAAAAAGGAGGTGCACAACTGCATGCTATAGCAGCCCTATATACAAAATTTCAACGTTCTGAGGCTACTCGTTTTTGAGTTATGCTAGATTCATACATACATACGTATAGACGCCACGAAGAAATTTCTTCTGAATCCATTTTAAATCAGTTTTATAATTCGTTTGGGGGAAAAGAGTCCTTTTTCTCTTCTTACGTACAGATGTCACGCGAAAAAACATCGTTAAATTGCATCCGATAGTGGTCAAAATGGATATTTTCGTTGGAATATGGTACCCGGAATTTTTCGTGATTACACTACTTCCTTTACTTCGTACAAAGAAGTAAAAACTATGACTTCTAAGAAATGCAGTTGTCTTTGTAAGTGTTGTAAGAATTCGGTAACGTGTTGCGTGTTGTATACAGGAAATTTGCAGAAAATCCCTGCGTCAGTGTTTGTTATATGACCAAATCTAGCTTACAAACAGTCATGCAGTTTGTCTTCTGCAGAACACGTCTCGTATTGTAGCTGTTTTTCCTCTGCATGTTCTGATTGCCAATGAATTCTGCAAACCTCGCGTATAAGGCCACAGACTTAAATTCTGGGAGGGAAGCAAATAATCTTTTCATGTTTTTCAAAATTCCATTTTTCTCTCACAGAAAAGCATGGGAACATCGCATAGATGATTTTCGAACTTTTGATTGACACAGTAGAGTCACTGTATATTTCTCGCCGAAACAATGTGGATGCCTTCAGCCTAAGATTATTGTATAAGACCATTTTTGCAACTATGGTGGGCAAGTGACGTCTGCTTCGTTTTAACATATATGAATACGAGCTAAGAATGCCAACGGATTTTCACTAATTCTCTTCGAAGACAGTACATAAATCAAAGCCGAATACATTTGAATCTCAAATCTGCAAGTGCGTGCAAGCGACTCTGAATTTTAGCATAGCCGAGAAAAGTGTTTTGATACGTATGACAATGGAGGCAATATATTTGTCACCAACTTGTAGCGTTTATAATTAGGCCATTGCGTGAAGCTGAGTGTAATTAGTGGCAATTCAGTTCCTGCAGTGAGATGAGAGTGATATCACGAATATCCTTTTGCGAATTGTGTGTACATTCTGCAAGATCTTGAATTTAAGCGTATAATATACTGGAACGTTGCCAGCGCGAATAAGTATATGTAAACTCACTAATCCTACAGATCAGCATATGGGAGAGAACATTTACTATAGTAACTGCCAGACATAGCAGTATCGTTTATCACCATTAAGCCTCACGTAGATCTGTTACCTAAGCTTGATTACGTGTAGGTAATGTAAAGCAGTCAATTAAATTGTCCTGCTATGTTAGATCGTACTCCGTTTAGGTATTCGAAGACATTACACTCGTATCCATCAGCAGTTAGCAAATGTATTTCTTGGCTTTCGCTTAAAGAAGATGCAATGTTGAAACGCAGTAGGCGCATAGTAATAATCTGCAAAGTTCAAGTTCTATTTTGTTTGAAGTCAAATGTAATAGCTTGACGTATTTCGAGATCTGTTTTCATTTTAAAGCAATGCCGTTAAAAAGCTCATTTTACTTATTGTCTTTTAAAGAGGATTTGCATCATGTCCTGCTTTATGCATTTAGTATAATTTTATAAGAAACAAAACCATTATGTGTAATGCTTTTGAGAATTTTTTAAGTGAAGATATAACAAATAACTCTCCAGTAAGTCTTCAGTGAGTAAAATATTTGCTGTGATTAGGAATAACGAAATTTTATGTTTGTATTTACGAACGTCACAAAGAATGGATTTACTAATTCGGGAGAATTTTCTTAGGCTACGCTCTCATATTACAGATTTAAATCACTGTTCTTGAGGATAAATTTAGGAAGTAGTTGCAAAACAAAAGCTGACGATTGTTTTGCACTTGCATTCGTTAATTAATATATGGCTGTTAATTAATGTATGTCTTTCAGTTTTTTTGGAAATTATTTATTAAATGCATTTGTTATATTCTTTATCTTGCATTTATTTTATTCTTATTTTGCATTTGTTTTATTATATAAAGAGTAGTAACTACGTAATTTCACTCTGTGTAATTATATATATTTTTTTTCTTTTTAGCTCTCTTGATATCAACAGGCTGTTGTATTTACCCCAATGGCTGGTCAAGTCGGGAAGTAAAGGATGTCTGTGGGCCAGACTCTGACGCCTATAAACTTGGTAAGTCCTTTATACTCAGATTAAATCCTTAATGCCACTCAACAGCCGTTATTTTAGAATGCCTTTATTTTTGAACTTGTAAAGTAACATTTTAATCCATTGAGGGATACTTTGCGATATATATATATATATAAGCTTTTATGGTAAATAAATGTTACATTGGCCCGAATTATAAAACAATTAATTTTACTTTGCAGTATGTTCTTGAAATACCGGGTCATATTCGCAGCATAAGACTGTAAAATTTAAGATAATTTATCACATATCTGTTAATTTTGCATTTTAAAAAAATCGTATTTACGTAGTTCAATATATGCCAATATCTAATTTATTTCTTTATAAAGCTCATACACGTGAGGCTGTCTTCTCTCTCTCTCTCTCTCTATATATATATATATATACTAGAAAACCCGGCAGTCATAATAAACGACCTAGATATTTTAAATTGTAATTAAAATGATTTGTGCAAAGGTGTCAGCTAATTCAAGCTGAATTACCCAGGGCAGATGGCGAGGACGCCCCTTTGCTTACTGCCCCACGGGGTTTCCCCCTTCTACTTGCTTAATTGCTTAAAGTAGAGTACAAAGAAGGAAACCACTGGCGGTACGTTTCTTAAGAGCCACCGCTAGCTCAATAAATAAAGGTGATTTAAATAATAAAATGTTAATTCACATGTCAAAGATCTCTTTGTACACAACATTTCTTGTGTAGATCTTTTCATCATTTTTAAGCTCGTGATTGATAATGCAAACAAATGCTCACGTTGCCCCTGACACGCTCAATTTGCGTTCAGCTGAAAATTAAGTTTAAAATACAATGTTGGAATAAAATCGGGCAAAATTTTAAACTCTTTACGTGAAAGGATATTTAGTATAAGAGTTTGGGTAACCTTCTGTTGGAATAAAATCGGGCAAAATTTTAAACTCTTTACGTGAAAGGTATTCATTTTTAAGCTCGTGATTGCTATTGCAAACAAATGTTCACGTTCCCCCTGACACGCTCAATTTGCGTTCAGCTGAAAATTCAGTTTAAAATACAATGTCGGAATAAAATCGGGCAAAATTTTAAACTCTTTACGCGAAAGGATGTTTAGCATAAGAGTTTGGGTAAACTTACTTGATGAGATGTACTACACACAACTCGTTAGTTGGTTTCGTCTCCTTTAATTTCTCAACGTTTGCAAGTTTCTAGGTAATTCATGTTTAAATATAGTTAAATGCATAATAAGCAACAATTGTATGAATTAAAAATATTTAAATACCATGATAATTTAATTAAAACAATGATAACTGCATTTATGGTATCAGTGTATATGGACTATTTGAATGCTGTGGCAACTTCACCTCATTGGCTAGTACAGTTACGCAAGCATATAATAAAGATATAATTGCAAAACATTTTATTAGAAACAAAATATAAATATGTCTAGTATTTTCGCGCATTAAGCTGCTGAAAAAATATCAGTGAAGACGTAAAGTAAGAAATTTAGAACTACTTTTTCATAAAGACGAAAAATGAAATTTATAATTAATAAATTTAAAAAAATCCTATAAATGCAAAAAAGAAGAATTTTTAAAATTGTTAAAATCGTATAAATGCAATCCTATAAACGCAAAGAAAATTTTAAAAATTGTTTTAACAATTGTTAAAATCGTATAAATGCAATCCTATAAACTCAAAAAAAAATTGAAACAATTTTAAAATAAAACAATAAAACAATTTTAAAAGAATTTTT
>KK116848.1:57667-111353 GCA_000611955.2 Stegodyphus mimosarum | reverse complement strand
AAAAAAATTTTGAATTGGAGTATGCTTGTTTAAAATCTTTGGTTTTAACAATTTTATAAATTCTTTGTTGCATTTATAGGATTTTTTGAAATTTATTAATTATAAATTTCATTTTTCGTCTTTGTGAAAAAGTAGTTCTAAATTTCTTACTTTATGTCTTCATTGATATCTAATGCTGAAATAAATATATATATATAAACTATATAGATATAGTATATATATATATATATATATATATATACACTTGTACTTTTCATAAAACGCTTTTCTAAAATTCAGGTTCGCATTATAAACGAGATCTTTCATTATGTACAACACGGTAATTTATATTACTGATCATTATTCATGACTGTACCAAGAAAAGAGTGGTAACAAAACTGTTCAAAAGTTAATGGATTTATTTGAATTTTAATTTTTTTAAAATTCATTGGTCATTTCGTCTAATATTTTGAATGTAACAGGAACCATACGTAAAAGGTACATTGATTATGTGAGTTTCAGTCGAGGTATTTCAGAAACTGTTTCTCTGTCTGGTGGAACGTCAATGTTAAGCTCTTAATTGGACATATCGCCTTTATAAAACGACAAAACTGGCTATATTACTTACAGATAATTATATACTCGTATAGCAGATACAAACAACTAAAACTGACTATATTGCAAACTAACAATTTACATACTGAAAAAAAAGGGGGGAGCTGAAACTGGAATGAAAGCTCTTTGAGAATTTAGAAAATATTACGAAAACTGCCTGTATGAAAGTTTTACAGAACAAAACCCCCAAGCAGATAACTACAAATGCATTTGAGTAGTCAGAAATCTCTTTAAAAACCCACCATACACTGAATATCGTAAGCTTGAAAATTATAGATGTTCTGTAGTTCCCTTGAGTGTAAACATAATCAATTTACCTGAAGAATAAAAATAAGAAAGGAGTTTTTAAGGGAATAGTTACTATGCATTGCCTTTTTTCCCTCCGGAAAATTTATCCGGCTTCAAATCCGGAACTCCGAGAAAGTGATTCCTCGCTATTCAAAATCTACTCTTACCAGGGACGTGCCAGGTAGAAAAAGATACGAAAATTCAATTTTCCATTCGTCTTGTATTCCTTACTCGAAGCCTCGAAAATGCTTAGGAGTCTGGAATTTCTATCATTGAGAAATCTTTTCTACCTTTTCGGACTTTGAAAAAGCAGCAGCTTTTCCTTTCCTCGAGAAAGTTTTCCTCTTAAGCACGTGACCAACTAGAGCACTTATTCTCCGGAAAACTCGTAAACTTCTACGTAATTTCGCTGTTGAACTCTCACCATTCTAGGGAGTGTGCTTTCCCTAAACGTAGTTGCTTGAACTGGATGGTACCTCTCGTAAAATGAAGATTGAAATTTCCTCTTTTACGATGCGATGGCGTTCTCTTAAAGGTAGATACCATCAGTATTGTTATATCCGTTTCTTTCATCCGTATTGATACTTTCAGTACCTGGTTTTAACGTAAGTCAAATAATCGTGAAAATATCTGAATTCGGTTGAAGATCGTTGAAATCTACTATGTAACTAGTTTTACGATTATTTGTGTCTGTTTACACGTTTAATATGTATGGAGTAACTGTAAAACGCGTTTGATATAAAAATAAATGTGTATAAAAAAATAAACCCATTCAAAGGTTATTCAGCTGTAAAAATAAAAATTAACTTTTTGTTTAGTTGCTTCAGAGAAAATGCTCATTAGGTATTAAGAGTTAAAATTTTCCACACACTTACGTCCAAAATTCGTGTTGATATTTTTGAAGAAATTTATTGATTTTTGCCTCGTTTACCCCGATTTGTCATGGATTCAAGACCACTAAAACAAGTTTTAGAATTGAATTAATTACATTTGGATTATGAGAAAGCATCTGAAGTTCTTCTGCCTAAGCGGAACAATGCCTTTATTTAGGGCATTTCAAGGGAGGTCAGATCATATGACATATGGAAAACCTAGAAAATTCCCAAGCAGACAGTATGCTTTTCGTAATTGTACTCCAGGTCGAACTACAAGTGTTCGGCGATTTTACCGTTCGCAGTTGGCGAAACAGAATAAGTCTAGAAAGCAGCTTTCCCCCCCCCCGAGAAAAACATAAAATAAAATATGAAATGTTTCAGATTTTAAATTGCATCCAAAAGGGCGTTTTTTTAACATTTTGTGTGTTTAAATATCATGTTCTTCGCACTTAAACCATAAAATTCTGTTCAACAGCAATATCGCAAAATAATTTAAAAAAAAGCATATCTTTAAAATTTCCGATACACAATTCCGCTCGCTGAGATAAAAAGGTTCCCCCCCCTCCCGTAGAGTGTTGCCATTGCTCGCTGTTAAATCGTTGAGTTTGTTAATAAAAAATTCGTTAACGTTTTAAGAAAATATGAAATAGATAATAACACAAATTCCAAATTTCGGCATCCAGAGGCCCATATTTGGAGGAGGATTACGTTGTTCAAAATTTGATGGCTTTAGGTAGCGTTGTTTTATAACAGTGCGAGAAACATACATACATTTATGCAGATTCTTCATTTTTTAATTTCTTTAAATATAATACAGGGTGATAATGTTTGGTGGCAACAATTTGAAAAGTGAATCAACGCAAAATGAGAAAAACGAAAACAGTAGTCCTTAGGATAATACCTCTGTGAATTCTGCTTCTAAAAATTGAATTTTTATTAATAACTAATTAAAGTATAATGCGTGTGTATAGCTAATTAGTAATTATGGGAGGCATATAAAAAATGAAAAAGCCACCTGGCCCACCCACCCAGCTGATAAAAGATTTTTTAGAAAATAAATCTTGTAAATAATCTTTTCGAATACCATTTTTGTACAAACTTTGAACTTTGATGCTTATTAAAATGTATGATAAACTTCTTTGGTTTGATTTCTGCTATTTTCTCATTAATAAAACAAGTTTAATTGTTATGTTTTTCAAAAACTAGCATTGTTAGCCCAAAGGAGCGTTAGCTCAGAAGGGCTATTAATTTCGGTTTGGCATTTTGCATCGATTCACTGTAAATGTCCGTATCGCTTTTCAAACTGTTGCCACCAAATATTATCGCCCTGTGTTATATTTAAAGAATTAAATTATGAAGAATCTGAATAAATGTGTATATGGTTCTCTCATTGTGATAAAACAACGGTACCTAGAGCCATCCAATTTTGAATAACATACGTTTCCACCCGAATATGCGTATCTGGAAGCCCAAATTTAGAGTTTGTTATCGATTTCATATTTTGTAACATTTTAACAAATTTTTGATTAAGAAACTCAACGATTTGAAAGCGAGCAATGGCAACACTCTACAAAAAAAAAAGTATTTTTATCTCCAGAGCGCGAGACTACGTATCGGAAATTCTAAACATATGCTCATTTAAAAATTATTTTGCGATATTGCTGTTGAATTGAATTTTATAGTTTGAGTGTGAGGAACTTGATATTTAGTAAATAAAGGTAACACAGAAAACGCTATAAAAAAACGCCCCTTTAGGCGTAATGTGAAATCTGAAATCCGTTTTTTTTTTAAATTAATTAATTAATTATATTTTAAAAATTTATTTGTTTTATTCTTTTTAACTGCGAATATTAATAATTGTAAAAAGTAAATTTTTCTTTAGTATTGACTTTTGCTGTTTATTGGTCTTCAAATATTGCACAGTTCTTGCTTTTTATATTTAAATAAATTACTGTTTTAAAATTTAAATTGTTTAAATTTTCAATGAAAATGAAATAGGCTTTTAAATATTAACAATGTGGGCAAATAAGCTCATTTTTTGAAAAAATGAGGATTTAGTAACATCACACACACACGTACCCCCCTCCCTCCCCGAAAAAAAAAAGAAAAACTTTATTGGTTACTAAATGCGATTTTCAGATCGATTAGGGTACAGTCATAGTAATTCAAACTCGCCTCATATGACCAATTAAACATAGAGCGAATGATGTTTCTAAAAGAAATGTATTTAAATATATAATTTATTTTAATTCAGAGAAAAATATTCGAAAAATTTTCTCCCTCCTGTGTTGCGAAGAATCTGCCGCCGCTTAAATTGATTTCTAATTTGAATTAATCAAAGTATGCTGATATAAATTAATTTGTACATAAATTCTGTTTCATTTAAAAAAAATGGATTTTTTTCTTTTGTAAAACTCCTGCATTTCTCTTAAAGCATTGAAACTCATTAAACATAAAATGTCCCAGGAGATTACTGTTAGTTAGAATAAAAGTGTAAACAGTGCAGGAGTTTCAAAGAGTTAAATTAATTCAATCATGCGATTGAAAAGCTGAAGCTCTAAATTAAAATAATTTTGCGCATATTGAAAATGTTTTTATGCGTGTAATTGAATTAATGCCATTTAATATTCCTTTGCCTGCGTCTCGAAGCAAGCAAAATGGCATTTGTGAGGTAATGGGTCTTTTGTTAATGTTCTTTGTGGTTTGTTCTGTTTGTGTAATTTGATAAAAATATGAGAGGAGAAAGAAAGTATATTATAAGGTAGATTGTAGTTCATTTGTTCAGTATGGTAGTAAGCAATCCTGCATGCCATTTTACTGGGCCCGCGTTCGAATCCTTGAGAAGACGTAGAAATTTGTAAATATGTCGTGTCATTGCGGTATATGGGTACTTACAAAAAGGGCGAGCCGGAAATCTCTTTGAGAAACTGGTGGTATGGAAGAAGCGTTAGGAGATAATTAGATACATCTTCCGGGCTGTTCTCCATCAGTTTTTGGGCAAAGCTTAGTAAATTCGTTCTGTAACGTATAATGTAGCAATTGCACTGGTACACTGCCCCCCCCAAAAAGTGGTCAGTTTTATATGTCCTGTTCTACTGGCCGATTGACGAAATTCAACTTGCATTTTTCAAGTCTCGAAAGCGCGATTTAGGATATGCATTAGATTTGCATATAGCATTGTTCTAATATAGATATTTTGACACAAAATCGGACTTTTTCTGAAATGACATGCCATTTTTTTCCATATTTCGATTCTACGCCTCAAATTATGCAAACCGCCAAGTTTTATAAAAATCGCGCGAGTAGTTTTTAAAAAATTAGCTCTTCAAATTTTAGTTCCTCAATGTTAATTGAATTTGGTATATATTTAATTATATCTCTTTTTTTATTAAACCTATAAGGTATTTCTCCCACCTTCTTTTGCATGCCATCGTGGTGTAATGGTTAGTACACTCGGCGGGTATTCGAGAGGTCCAGGTTTGAGTTTTGGCGAGTGCATTGCTCATTTTTAATGTCTCCTGCTTAAAAATAACCTAGTGTCTCTACAGTGGCGCCCGAACTAAAAAAGGTGGTGGATTGTGATTCTCCACCACCAGGATTTGGCGATTGGGTCGCCTAATCTCCAGTCGCCCATTAAAAGGGGGAGTATAAAAGGTATTTCTCCCGCCTTCTTAGCATGCCTTCGTGGTGTAATGGTCAGCACACTCGACGCGTAAGCGAGAGGTCCGTGGTTCGATTCCCGGCGTAGGCGTTGCTCATTCTTCTGCTTCCAAAATATCCTAATTCTCTACAAACTTATTTGATTCTTCCTTTCATATTTCGAAATTTAGGTTCATTCCAAATAAAATTCACCCTTTTTTTATGACTTACTTTTAAAATTTGTATTTTTAAATACTTTTTATTAATTTTTCGAAAACTATTTTGAATAATAACCTATAAAGGTTTTGCCATCATCTTAAAGTAGATATATTTCTAAGCATACCTGCAAAAAATTAGAATTTTTTGCTCAAAATTTCCTAAGTTGTACGGGAATTTACACTTTGGTGCGTTTTGCAATTTATTATAAGCGATAATAACGAAAATGTATTTTACGAATTCTGTTAAAAGTATTTGAATTCCGCTCGTGGACAATGAAGAAAAGGAAAGGAAAATGGGTTGCTGTAAATTTAGAAGTTCGCTGAGTGAATTATTCTTGGCTCAAACTAAAAAAAATCAGCCAAGATAAATTTTTAAATTTCTCCATAAATTTCAAATTACCAAAATTACCAAAAATTACGAAATGTAATATATAGGCATAATTTCAGTCGTAGAATCGAACTATGAAAAAAAAATGGTATGTTATTTTCGAAAAAGTCCGATTTTGTGTTAAAATACCTATGTTAAGACAATACAGGTGTTTATCAAGTCCCGGACCCATTTTGATGTTTAATAACTCATAAAATAATAAAGATAGATTAAAATTAATATCATAAATGGTTAGGTATACTCAAAAAGTTTCATGACCCTTGTCAATGAACTTCCACGTGTGCCCCCTTCGTCACACGGAGAATATCAATTCGATATTCAATTTCACGCCAGGTACAGACAAGCATGTCGGCATCCACAGAGGCTGTTGCTGTTGTCATTCTGGCTTTTAGATCATCCATGTTCGACACTCTCCTCCTGTAAACGTTGTCCTTTACAAATCCCCAAAGGAAAAAGTCCAGCGGTGATCTGGGTGGCCAAGGAATTGGACCTTCTCGCCCAATCCATCTTCCTGTAAAATGGTCATTCAAAGAACAACGAACGGCGGTACCCCAATGAGGTGGTGCACCATCTTGTTGCAAAAAGACACGGGGCTGAAGCTCTTCTAGTTGCGGAAATACGAAGTTTTCCAACATGTCTAAGTATACGACTGATGAAATCGTCTTTTCTGTAAAAAAGAAAGGCCCAATGACTCGGTCATGCAGTAGTCCACACCACACATTAACCTTTGGGGAATGTCTTTGTGCTTCACGGTTTTCATGAGGGTTTTGAGATCCCCATATGCGCCCATTATGGCGATTACCAATTCTGGCAATTAATATTATGGCGACAACAGATATTTAGACTGGAAAATGAAATTATCTGAAATTAAAAACACGCGCAGACGATATTTACAAAAGTAAAGATATTGAAACCTGAAACGGAAAATATATATAAGTTATTCCATCAATAAATGCCATAAGTTTGTTTATATCTTCATTATTTTATGAGTTATTAAACATCAAAATGGGACCGGGACTTTATAAACACCCTGTATATCCTAATTCGCGCTTTCCAGATATGAAAAACGCAATATGAATTTCGTCAATCGGCTCAGTAGAACGGGAGAAATAGAACTGTCCCATTTTTCCCCGCAGTGTACGTTGTTTTACATTTGTGACAGAAATAACGATCACCATTCCGGCACCATAACCGTTGCACATTTTCGTAACAATCATAATCCATAGCACATTGCGCTGTGCTGTTGTAAAAAACCGTATTTTATTCTAACCAATTATCTTTGATTTGACTTTCCTTTCCCTCCTGATTTCAGTTTCCTGCCGGAATGTAAATTTTAATGACGTTGTATACAAAAAATTTAAGTGTGATCAGAAGCAGTATTTAAGCTGCGTTTTAAGAGTTCGTGAGGAGTAATAGCGGAGTAAGTTCTGAGTTTGCTGCTTGTTCGAAATAGCTCTCTAGTTGGTGTTACCCGCCCTCTTCAGATTATATTGTTATGCTAGGCTCGGCTTTGCTGCGTGCAGCCGATTTAGCGGCTTAGATAAATAAGAAGCCATTCGTTTGTTTAGCCATCCTAATTCATTGTGATTTTAAATTTTTATTTTCTGTTTAAATTATTCAGCCACAAATGGTGGTGAATTGTGAGTGCACCGAGTGAGCGCATCTTCTTACCTTAGTTCAAATAAAAAGGTTACTTAAAATTTCTTCTGTAGTATATGTTCTTCAAAGACATACAGAGAATTCGCTGTGCAGTCTTTTCACATAGGGTCTACTGTGATTACTCCTCGAAAGACACGTACACCTTCACACTTATGACTTCAGATGTATTTTTCCTTCTACCTTGAGTACATACTTTACTAATTATATAACAAATAACGAGATTTCAATACAGTTGACACTAGAGATTTACTGGAACAATTCAAGTGCAATGGTTATCGAGGTCTGTAAAGTTGGAAGTCCGTTAAAAGTTTTTCTAACGTTATAGGGTTTCGATGTAGTTCGTAGACCACACAGTATTTCTGTTCTCTTAACCGCTACTAAACTTTCATATTGCTTTCAGAGAAAAATTAACTGGTATAAAAATACAGAGGCAGACGAAAGGAAAAACGTGAGAACATCATCCAAAAGTTTATGCAATTTTTGACCACCCAATGAAACTTACATAAATCATACTTATCGACCTGTGGCAATATGATAAATATAACTATTTCAGATGTGACATTATATAGTTTGACCGTCTCAAACGCAACCCTGGTTGGCATTCTGCCAAAACACATAGACTCGTCCAAAAGGGGTGTTATTACTTGCCTCCACGTGAAAGGTCACGTGAAAGTCTTCTCTTCTCCGAAAAGAGATATGCTTGAAGGAAAAAAGTCTCCATCCTTCCACCCTATTTGGAGAATAATTCGTTTCGAATGGCGCATGCGTGTTTACGCTCATGGTCGCGGATAAGGTGGTCAAACTATAAGAATATAGATATGTCATTGAAACTGTCACATTATTTCTTAGATAAGACTTTGTCACATAGTCCTGTTCCTGCTTTTGTGGTGTAAATGGTTAACATATCCAGCTGGCAATTGGAAGATCTGTGTCTGAATCCCGGTGAGGACAAAAAAACTAATTTCCTCAGCAGCGCTCTCAGAGTAAAAATATATTTTTCAAGATGTAACAAAACCATAACACTTGGTGTTGTTATTTATATTTTCGAATTTAAAATCACGTAAACTTTCTATTCATTGTTAAGAAAACATGTATTACGTTGCTCTTATATTTCGGTTAAGATTGCTGTATAGAAGTTCTGGAAATATGAAAAATCAAATATCAAAATTCTCTTAATTTATTCCACTAGTGTAGATATTTTAGTTGAAATATGGTACCCGAAATTTTTCCCGATTGCAATACTTCCTTTTTACTTCGTACAAGGAAGTAATAGAGTAATAAGAAGTTTAATTGTATTTTTGCATTGATAAAAATATATCATCATTCGTAGCTAATGTTTTAAAATTTTTACCGTAGTACTTTGATACTGAACTATTTTTCCAAAGTATACTACGTAACGGGGACGAAAACGTCGCGGAGAAAAGAAAAAACATCGCACTTCTAAAACACGGTGGTACAAAATATCGTCATGGAAAGTAAAGTGGTTCAAAAATTCGCAGTTTAAAACCATCGTCGTCGAAAATATCGTGGTAAAAAATAAAGCACCTACAAATCATCGCATGATGACAACACCACACATATGCGTTTTTCAGGTTTTAAAAGCGGCAAATGCATTTTCGTATAATAATTTGGGAGGGCAAGAAGGAAAGAGGGATATTTTTAATTTTATATTTCATATTTTTGAAGGAACTAATAAATTTTTGCTGAAAAAGTATTACCAAAACTTAAGCATTTAAAAATTGAAAATGACTAGAAAAGTAATGCAACTTACAGCCCTTAATAGAACTTTAAATTTACGTAGTTAATTAACAAAGGTCATTAATAAATTAATCTTTTTTTATAAAGTTTTACTCATTATGTTTCATGAAAAATACAGCCTAAAATGTTTAGAAAAAGGAAGATAAACAACTGCATGAGGTTACATCTATGAAAATTGCTTAGTTAATTAAGAAATTACTTTCTTTCACTTTCGTTAATTTGATATTTTGGTGAAAATTATATCTTGTTTTGTTTCCGTTTATTCTTAAAGTGTCGTTAACATTTCTTGCGCTTCCAAATCTTTGTGCGAACATGCATTTACGACTTTTAAAACCCGAAAAACGTATGTGTGCGATGTTATCGTCATGCGATGATTTGCAGGTGCTTTATTTTTTACCACGATATTTTCGACGACGATGTTTTTAAACTGCGAATTTGTTTTGAACCAGTTTATTTTCGACGACGATATTTTGTAGCACGATGTTTTAGAATGAGATATTTTCTCTTTGCTTTCTTTTCTCCCACGATGCTTTAAACAATGACGTTTTCGCCCCTTGCGTTGTTTTCTCTGCGATGTTTTCGGGTTTAACCACGTAACAGTATTTAATGCCAAATTACTTATTTATTGCCGTATTACTTATCGCCTTTACTACGATCAACTCGCACACAGGTACAGTTGAATAAAGCTTTATTTGTCCCTTCCTAGAGGGTTACACCAAAAATTAAGATGTGTAACTTACAAAATCGGTAATTTTATCGACAGTAACATTAATAATTAGACTACTTACGGTAATTTAAGATAAATAGCATAAACAATTTCTAAAAGAAGGCAGGTAATTGTTGCTGTCATTGAATCAATATTACACTGCTCGACATTGAAAATGCAACACCAAGAAGGAGTGGTCAGAAATTTATGCAAATTTTTAGAGTAGAGGCACGTCACTGAGTTATGCGAATAATGTAAAATGCGCAGCTCTCCGACGCATGTGAAGTAAGATATAAGGGAAGGAACGTGCAGAATTGGCAATATTCGTGTCGTTATTATGCCAGATGAATTATCGAAGAAAGCTGGTTTTTGTCCCAGAGGGTACGTGTAATAGGAGAGAATGTCAGGCCGCCGTCAACAAAGGCACTTTCAGCAGATAGACGATTTTACGAGGGGTATGGTGATCGGACTGAGAAGGGCGGGTTGGTCCTTATGTCAAATCGCAGCTGATACCCACATGGATGCGAGCACGGTGCATCGGCTATGGCGAACATGGTTGGAACAAGGACATGTGGGAAGAAGGAGGGATGCAGGTGCAGCCAGTGTGACGTCAGCACGCGTTGATCGACGTATCCGCCGACAAGCTGTGGCGGTCCCGCAAGTCACTTGAACCGCGATTCTGCAGCATGTGCAAGATACGCTGGATGTTCCCGTGTCGACGGGGAAGCTATTCATGGAATGGTTTCATTACACATTTTCGGACACTGCCTTTTTATTTCCATGTACGAAGTAATGGATAAAGTATTGCAATCACGAAAAATTCCGGGTATCATATTTCAACGAAAATATCCATTTTTGACAGCTATCGAATGCAATTTAACGATGTTTTTGAGTGACATCTGTATGAAAGGACAGGATAAAGGACTCTGTTTCCCAAAACGGGTTGTAAAATGGATTTAAAATGCATTCAGAAGAGCTTTTTTTCGTGACGCGTACGTACAGACGTCACAAGTCTATGAATGTTTCTCCCATAACTCAAAAACGAGTTGCCCCAGAAAATTGAAATTTTGGATATAGGACTGCTATAACATGCAGTCGTTTTTTGGTTGTAATCGGCCGCACGAAAAGTATATCTATATGCGTATATATATATGTATATCTAAACCAATAATTTATAAGAATTTATAATAAGAAAACTTTCCATATACCATCTGCAAGGAACAGAAATTCAATGAAAAACCATAAATGAAAAATATTTTTAGTCAGAATTAGTATTTTCTAGATTTCCTACGCTTTAAAAACATAAAATTATGCAAAGAAAAAACCTTTAATCGCAAAAATACCAAAATAAAAAATAAAAATTAGCCATTGTCATTGATCGCAGATTAATCGACTTATCAAGGGGATATATACCCACTCTGTTTCTTGGCTCGGTGAACTTGGTTTTTTTTATTCTTATATGTTGGTAAATTGTGCATTTTTTGCTTTAAAAATGATTGAACTATGTTATTCTTATCTTCCGGTTAAGGTTTTTATGTCTTTAGTTAATCTGCATGCAATAGTTGTAGAATTATCAACAATTTAAAAGTCGTTTAAGTGCGGCTAAGCCTAAATTTAGTTCACCATAGCAGCCATATTTGTTTACATTTGAAACTTAGCAGAATAGTGCATTTGTTGCCAATCTAGAGAAACTAAGCTTCGCAACAACAAAGAAAACGCCTTCTTTTATTATTGCGAATTAAATCATGCCTAATCCATTCCGGAATTATCATTTAAGTTATTAAATTATCCCATGTATTGACTCAGCATAGCGTCTATTGTGGTTTATAGGCTATCGACGAAGTAGATTTAATTCAATTCAGTTAAGTTCGAAAATGCAGGAAAATGCGTATTATTTAATATTCTGTACAAGGAAGTCATGTGGTGTATACATCAGATTTTTTATTCCTTAGCAACACGAAAAATGAAATGAAATCTGCATAGCGATTCAATTACTTTTTAACTATATAAGCTACATTTAACTGCACCCTGATTGTTAAACATGAAAGACTTTGCTTTCATTTTTGGAAAATTCTTGGAAATCAACAGGATATGCAACCAGAAATAAATTATTTATATATCATCATCTTATAATTCTGTATCATCGTTATTTATTGACTGCTTCTTTCTGAATTATTCATTCCAAACTGACGCGCAAGAATCATTTTGGTCAAGAAATTCTTTATCCCAAACGATGCAGAAGTAGTGGATGAGATCCCCGGGTCTTCTGGCGCGATATTCGATACACTCCTTTCTGTTTATGCAGCCATCGAGAAAGAAAAATGCAAAGAAAAAACAAGAAGCTTCGAGAGAAAGAGATAAAAGAAGGTAGCTCGAAGAATCTGGATCGGATAATCAGACCGGCTGTAATGCGAAAGAAATCGCACCTTCTCCTCTCTTCCAGCAACGAATGTCCGAACAGTGGAAGAAATTCACAAGAAACGAAGATTCTACTACTGCACCGCCGCCCCAATCAATACGCGTGCACACACATTAGGCTACTCTCTTCTGTTCGACGTTCCAGTGGATCGAATGCAAATCTAGACTGGTAAATGACGGTTCTTAGCGTAGGTGTCCATTTGCATTGTAGATTCTTTTATGGCGTTGTACTTTTAATGGTTAGAGGGAATCATAATTGATTTTACCAAAGCAGAACTGTAATTCTAGATATGCAATTGCTTATTTTTCTTCAAAGGTACATTAAACAAAGCTGTACTGGGACGTGGATCGTGAACTTAATCGTGATGAAAACTATCTTGCTGCTGTATTTAATCGAAATATCATTCTATTTTTATCATTATTACGTGAGGCCTAAAACTAAAAAATTATATCAAGACAATTTATCATTTATTTATTGAATTTACATTGGAAGGAACATTGAGATATACTTCAAGATATTCTATTAAGAATATTATGTATCTTCCTTGTAGAAAATCTTCATTGTAATCACTGAATAAAAGTCGTCTGATTGTCGAAGAGTCGTCTTTTTTAAACACTCCAAATCTTTGGGATCATTTTTATGTGTGAAAGCATCTGAAATTCGGAATAAACAAAAATCTGAAGTGTATATCACGTGACTTGTACGGAATATTAAATTATACGCATTTTGCGTTTCATTTAAACTTATTGGATTGAATTAAATGTACTTCGTCGATAGCGCATAAACCACGATAGAATAAATACACTCTAAAATTCACTATATTTGTCTACGATAGCCACACTCTGGCGGTAGGTTCACTTAACAGCGTTACATTTCGTTCATTTTATAACTCAGAATGCACAAAAAATATGTATATGATCTGAAGAATTATCTAATCGTTGCCACATACTCTATTCAAATACTATGATAAATCTAAAACGATGTATAAAAGAAATTAAACAAATAAAAAAGAAACAGTTTTTCACAGACAATTCAGTATTTCTCATTCAATTAATTCAGTTCTCACTTCGCGACAAGGCAAAAATACATAAAAACGCAAAATATCTATATTAAAAATTACGAAGTAAATCTTAAATACTTATTTTCTCGAATAAATTCCAGAATATGTTAAGTATGATTTAATTCGTAATAATAAAAGAAGGCCTTATCTTTGTTGTTGCGAAGGTTAGTTTTATCTAGATTGGCAACAAATCCCCTATTCTCCTAAGTTTCAAATGTAAACAAATATGGATGCTATAATAAGCAAACATTTGGCTTAAGTGCACTTAAAAAACTTTTAAATTGTTGATAATTCTAAAATTCTTGCATATAGATTTACTAAAGGCATAAAAACCTTAACCGGAAGATAAGAACAACATAATTCAATAATTTTTAAAGCAAAGAATGCGCAATTTACAAACACATAAGAATAAAAAACTGAGCTCATTGAGACGAGTAACAGAGCGGATATACCTGTACATATATTTATATACTTTTGGTGCGGCCGATTGCAACCAAAATAGGAAGTGTACATCTACATGTTATAGCAGTCCTATATACAAATTTTCAACGTTTTGAGGATACTCGTTTTTAAGTTATACGAGATACATACGTAAGTACGCACAGATGCCACGAAAAAAATCTCTTCAGAATCCATATTTAATCAAGTTTATAATTTTTTTGGGGAAAAAGAGTCCTTTATTCTGTCCTTACGTAGGATGCTACGCAAAAACATCGTTAAATTGCGTTCGATAGCGGTCAAAATGGATATTTTCGTTGAAATATGATACCCGAAATTTTTTCGCGATTACAATACTTCCTTTTTACTTCGCACAAGGAAGTAAAAATTGCCGTTTGCTTTCTGGAGCAGGAATATAAGCTTGTGACAACTCTAAAATTGGACTGTAAAATGTGTGCAGAATTGTTTTAAATATATCTTTTTAAATTAGGGTATCTTTGCGATAACAATGTCTCTGCAATGTAAATTCCGATCTGATTCTTGAATTAATAAATGGTTTTCTATAATTTAAACTAAAGCCATATTTAAATGCCATTTTTAATCATGAATATTTAAAAATTTATATTTTACGTATTTTTTCATTCTTTAGAAAAAGATACAGGCAATAATTTACGCAAATATTTGAAATAATAACAGTGTTAAGTTTCTAGGTAAAAAATATTACATTGAATCCAAAACGTGTTATTTTTATATATTAATCCAATTTTTTTTGTCTTCCCCCCCTTTTATAACTTATAATCACGTGACCAAAACGTTATTTATAATTTACTATTTATTAAATCAGTCGTGTTTCGTGTATTCTCACCTTACAATTGTGCTACACATTTTTACTTTCTCTTGCTAAATTATATAATCGCATTTCAGTAATATCTCTATGTTTTTTTAAATTTTAGTAACTTTTTGTGATATCTTCTGATTGGATAAATAATCTAACGCGTAAGTAAAACTGCTGTGGAAGTTTTTCATTTGTACAGTTTCTTTTGAAAATAATTAAAATTAATTTATTTTCTTTCTGAAACATTCAAGGCTTTAAACTTAGATGTAAGTTAGTGTATTATATTTGTCACAAGTGTTGAGCATTTATTCCGTGGGCACTTTTAAGGGGTAAATTAAAAAACATTAACTCTATGATCTCTATTTAAAATTTCTCATAAAGTTGTTATTTGGAGACTATACATGATTTCTTGTACTACATAAATATCATTCCCGGTCGAATTCCTTAATGTGATTTAGAATTTTCTTTTTGAGGTGCAACAAATTCTGAAAACATAGAACGATTTCATTTCTTTTTCTAATGATTTCTCTTCTTATTCAGAAAAATAAAAGTATGTATACATAATTGAGTTCTAGAATATGCTTAATATCAAAACAAAACAAAAAAAAAATAAAAAATTTGAAAAATGGAGATTTTAAATGTTTTGAAACTGATAAATATTTTCTAGTCCGCTTTACTTCATTCAGATATTTAACTGTTTCAAAGGAGAAGTCGGAAGTTTTCTCCATTTTGTCTTTGAGATTTATATTAAAAATGGTTGTCTTATATTTTCTGGATGTTTTAAATATCATATAATATATAATAGAAACATTTTCCTATTGCAAATATATTGTTATGTTTATTAATTAATGCATTATCTGTCTATTAAATATAAAGAAAAGCTTTTGTATAAACACTCAACTTCTGACGGATCCACGGTTAATTCAAAATCAGGCAGGATCCAGTTCATCTACCCTCGGTTCACCGAGAGTTTGACCCCATATGTAAATCCTTATTTATTAATTATAAATGTATGCTTTACATTGACAGGAGAGTTGATATCGAGAGATAAAAAGGAAGTGTCTGTACCATCCGTCATAAACCAGTTATCCATGTGGTATTTTTTATGGAACCTCCTGCATAAAAAATACCACATCTCAGAAAATCAAAAGGATCGATAAGATCCGAATCCTTGTTCTCCTTTTGATGTCCTTATTCGCACAGGAAAGCAACAGCAAATCAGTTTTTGTCCTTTTACTGTAAGCAAGATTTCAGTCCTGGTTGAGCCCGCTCCAGGATACTCGTGTTGATGTACTTTTTCCAGATCAACTTTTAGTGTTAATCTTGTATTTATTTACGTATCATATTGTGAAAAATTATTGCATTTTAAATATCCTTTTGTTGATTGCAAAAGGATTTCGATCACCCATATAAATCGTTACTGAATCTCGAAGAGATTCGCGTGAACATTTTGATATGAGAATACCAGTGTGAATTTTTAGATCAATCACCTTTGCGTTGCTTTGCTGTCGTTACAAAACCAGTCTCATAAATAATTCAGAGATTAGAAAAAAGAAATTTTGCAGTCTTATAAATCAGATCATTGTTTAACTGGTTTATAAAATGGTCGAGTTGCCGTCTATTTATCATTTCATTCTTTTCAGTTTTTGAATGTTGAAAATTAACCTTTATCTTAGAATATTCCAAAACATAATAAATATTCCAAAACATTTTCTTTTAAATTTCTATATGTATTATATATCCTGTAACGTATTTTTATGAGTTTACGATGCTTCTGACATTTTCTTTATAATAATTTATTGAGGGAATCTGTTGTACTGTGTATAAAGAGGTATTTGTATACATGCAGGAAGGTCAATTTAAAGTCTCAGGCCGAGCTCTTTCTGGACACATTTTGATTTTGATACGGCTTAAGGTTTTCCAGCCCTAGACTGCAGTATATTTGCTCGACTGTGTTGATATATTTTGATGGATAAATGCAATGAAATGATACTTGATGCTATGAGCTTGATTGGAGGGAATACTATTGTCGAATCCTTCTGTGTGACTCATCTTGTTTTTCTATGAATGCTCATTCAAGCTCTTAGATTTGAATACTGAGCAGGAAACTGCGGCAGAGTTCATCGTACTTTCGAAACCATTCGTGTGCCATTATGAACGATTCATGTAATTTAAAATTATGATATGGTAAATTATTGGTATTTATTACATCCATTATTTGACAAAAGGTTAAACTGCTGTGTGGTGATTATGTCCTTGATCAACAGGTATTTTTACGAAAATGAATTTAGTGTACAGTTCCTCAATCAATGAATTATTCATTTCTCCAGTAATACTTTCCTCTCGTTTATTTTCCAGTAATACGTTTAACGTTATAAATTATATGGAAATATTTTTCACATGCAATAATGAATAACTTTGATCCTTAGTGAAGGAGTTTTCTGATAATAAAACACTTTTGTTTCTTGAATAAAAGAGATCCATGTCAGATTCTTTCAAAATGCACGGAAGTTTGTCTGTGAAACCAGTGCCAGTCTAAGTTTAAATTTTGCTTACCTGAAAAATTTTATTTTACCAAAGAAAACACTTTATATTTCTGGAATTTTCTGGATTTACATTTTCCTACAAAAATACTCATAAAGCTATTCTCGGTTATACAGAGTATAATTAGTCGTTACACTAACTAAAGACGTTAAAGGCAATACAACGCAGAGCAGAGGGCATTTAAAGGCGAAGCTCAAACGAATATCTCATTACACTGAATTCAGCTCTGAACTGACGAATGAGAAAATAATGCTGACTCCGGTCTTGTATAGTTTTCTCCTGGACGCTGAGAAATCTTGAGTACCTTCCAATTCTCGAAATTATTCTATTGCAGTTACATATAAGAGATCAATTATAGTTATTCAGTTATAAAGGGCCGGACAAAAATGTCGCGAAGTGGTCGCAAAGTTTGGCGACATTTGCTGATTTCTCGCCAAACAGGGTGACAAAAATAAGTCGCCCAAACCATCTCCAGCTTGGCGAATGGAATTAGCGAAATCTCGCCAATAACATCTCAGATAGCCATCTCAGTGTTATAGTTCACTGAAGTGTTATAGTTCACTGAGTATGAACTAATACTGAGTGTTCTACCGCCTCACTCGCGACCATGAGCGCAAACACGCATGCGCCATTCTGACCGAATTATTCTCAAAATAGGGTGGAAAGACGGGTACTTTTTTTTCTCTTCAGCTTATCTCTTTCCGGAGAAAAGATTTTCACCTGAGCTCTCACGTCGCAGCAAATAATAACGCCCCTTTTGGACGAGTCTATGTGTTTTGGCAGAATGCCAGCCAGGGTTGCGTTTGAGAAGGTCGAACTATAAATACATTTGCCTTTTTAATCTTATTCTTCCAAAAGTGGTGAAAGTGGTGAAAGTGTACATATTGTAAATAGTACCCAGTATTTAATTGCATTTCATATACTCAAGAATTCGTCATATGATTAACTATTTTTGTGTTGAGTTTTAAGTGTACTTTTATTATCTGGCAAAGACAAATTACGGACTTTGTGAAGAGTAATTTGAAATAGCCTTATGGACTATTATTTTTCGTCTTGAAATCTCTCAACAGATTATCCTGCAACATGATTGGTCCATGTGACCCCCACGCGCAAAAAAGGAATAATCTAATTCTATCTAATTAAACAAGAATTACGTAGCATAAAACTCACCTCTCCATAGTTATTAGATCATTATTATGTAGTAGATTGCAATACTATAGGCCTACAAGAGTTATTTACTCTTAAATTAATAAAACTTTGAGTAATACAGCAGTATTTATCAACGAACCAGAACGCGACCTCAGGTTACGTGATTTGATTTTGACTTACTCTCCGTATCTCATGTTCATTTCAGTCACTCAATTCCTCACTGCAAATAGCACGCACCCAGCACCTGCTCAAAAATTTTTCGAAGGTTTCTCCATCTACAAAAGTATATCAATTTATAATTTCATGACTGCCTTCCTGTATGACTTTGCCACATAGACCATTCTTTCGCCTAAGGGCGCGGTGCTAAGCACCTCTGATTTATCTAAACAAAAGTGAGCGGCCTCCGGCCTTACTTGATATAGGTTAAAACTCATTAGCAGTTGACACCTTGAACCCAAAATACTATCTTGATCTTGATCTTGATCTTATTCTTCCAGCAGTGCTTCGTCTTTTTCAAGCGTTTCATGTTAGATTACACAAAAAGTACTACAATTTCACTAAAAGTACTTACATATATAAAAAATTCATAAAAATATTTTGTTACTTGAATAGGCATGCCCTAAATGTAAGTTCCCTTGATATGCTTAGCTGTTTTTATAGTATAAATCTGTCTACAGTGTTTTCTTTCGACGTTGAAATTGTTACGCTTTTTTTTCACCTTTTACAGTTTACTAGGTACTTACATTTTAAGAAATTAAGTAGAAAACGATTTAAATCTCATATTTGCCACATTACCAAAACGCTAATGTAATTTCAAACAATGTTCTGAATATGTCGAAAAATGAAATAGAACTAAATTGAACTAAATGCTTTGGTATAATTCTAAAGTGTTGCTAATTTCACGTAAGTAATTTGTACCGTTTAGTTCGAGGTCGTTATTCACACTTTAAATTAACCTGTGATAATATACATTGCGTAGACAATTATGACAATTTGTCAAGCGAATTTTTTTTAAGTAAAATAATTTCACAGAGGGAAGTAGATTTTTTATATTCATGAAAGTCACCTTTTAAGGTTACTGTTCTGATACATACGGGAAGGCATGATAGGCCAAGAAATAAATGTACTAAGAAATAATTTTGGTGTTTTCTTAATTTTAATATTTAGATATTATAACAAATCTCTCCGTGGATATATGTACCTTTTTCTTATAAAATCTCACATTTAATGTATTTGCATATTGGTATCGTTGGTAATTGCGTCTATCCAATTAGCTTGTTCCATCTACTTATTTCGTTTTACCAGATATTGGCAATTTGATTATTTGATAGCTTACACTTCCAGGAAAGACGATGGTACTCAGTCGGATATCAGTTTATGAATCTTAATTTGAATTTCTAAGGCGGTATAATTTCGAAATTTGTGAATTATTCATTAGTTAATACAAGAATATTTAAATCGTGAATCAATAAATGAAGTAAGGTAGGAAATATTCATCTAACGTTATACGTACAGCATTTCTGAAAGTTAAGAAGATTCTTGAAAGGTGCCGAATTGGTTCCAATACGTTTACTTTCTTCACTACTGTAAAAACGTTTAAGTTCTTCTGGAGGTGAATTTCCTTGAAAAATTTACTTTTTACTGCTTTTCAGGAAAAAGCATCCAAGACTATTTAGATTACGAATAGGCTGATTATTTCTGATGAGCTACATTGGGCCTAAAAGCTGACAACTACACCACACGAACATATCGGAAGAATGCCTTTAATTCTTTGCATTTATTGATGGAATAACTTATATATTTTCCTTTTCACGTTTGAATATCTTTACTTTTGTAAATATCGTCTGCGCGTGTGGTTCATTTCAGATAATTTCATTTTCCAGTCTAAATATCTGTACTTTTCTAAATATCGTCTGCTTATTAATTGCATTTTTCTCTCTTTTGTTTTTGGCAACTATTGCCTATTATTCTAAGCCTAGGAGGATGGCCTTTGCAACAGATATGCTAAGGAGGATAGAAGATGATGCTGAATTTCTGAAACGCATAATGTTCTTTGACGAAGCACCCTTTCACCTTTCTGGCATTGTTAATCGCCATAATGTGCGCATATGGGAATCTGAAAACCCCAATGAATACCGTGAGGCACAAAGGGATTCCCCAAAGGTTAATGTGTGGTGTGGACTAATGCACGACCGAGTCATTGGGCCTTTCTTTTTTACAGAAAAGACGTTCTCATCAGTCGTATACTTAGACATGTTGGAAAACTTCGTATTTTCACAACTAGAAGAGCTTCAGTCACATGTCTTTTTGCAACAAGATGGTGGACCACCTCATTGGGGTACCATCGTTCGTGGTTCTTTGAATGACCATTTTACAGGAAGATGGATTGGGCGCGGAGGTTTTATTCCTTGGCCACCCAGATCACCTGATATAACGCCGCTGGACTTTTTCCTTTGGGGATTTGTAAAGGACAACGTTTACAGGAGGAGAGTGTCGAACACGGATGACCTAAAAGCCAGAATGACTACCGCAATAGCCTCTGTGGATGCCGACATGCTTGCCGGTACCTGGCGTGAAATTGAATATCGACTTGATATTCTCTGTACGACGAAGGGGGCACACGTGTATAAAGTTCATTGACAAGCGTCATGAAACTTTTTGAGTCTATCTAACCGTTTATGTTATTAATTTTAATCTATCTTTATTATTTTATGAGTTATTAAACATCAAAATGGGTCCGGGATTTTATAAACATCCTGAATATGTATATGTCAAGAAATTGATTCGATGGAACAAAGATCGTAATATCAAAAGAATTAAATAACTGTATAATAAAATTTAAATACTTTTATTAGAGGAACTAAAACCAAATTTTAGCTGCTTGAGGAATGACTGCTATGAGGAGCTGTTCCAGATTATTGCGTTTTTGCAGCGCAATATGTAATGATAGCATGTGGTTTTGATGGGGCAACATTGCTATTCTGAGTATTTTTCCACTACGCTGGACGAAACATAGGTGCTCGTTTTTTTAGACGGAACTTCGCCTTCCAGCAACATTCAAAGTAATAGTGGTCTGAACTGCCTAGTTTCCCACAGTCGCTGGTGACTGTGTTGGAAAGACCAAACCTTTGCAGATATGCGTTGTACAAATCACTCTAAAAAATTAGAAGTCTATATAATTTACTAGCATTTCCCGAGTCATGATGTCTCACTTATGGTCTTTGATTGATTTGCAAACTAACTTCATTAAAGAACCATGTCCCGCCCCACGTAGCCAAATGAATGTTTAGCCACAAGATCATGTTATGACCAGCTATGCTTCTTGTACATATTACACAAATTTTAAAGGGAAGTAAGCTATCCCAAAATTAATTAGCCTAATGATTTTTAAAACTTATGAAAATTAGAGGGCAAGAATACGTTGAAGAAAAACCATGCTATGAATTTTGAAGATTGATTCTTCCAGATCTTAACACATACGATACGATATGCTACGTATACAACATACTATCACATAAATGAAAATGTTGATAGTCGGGCACTGATAGTTTCCTATGGTGTCCGCCGAAAACATCGCGGACGAAAACGTCGCGGACAAAACAACGCAAGGCGAAAACTTCGTGGTACAAAACATCGTGGGACAAATTAAAGCAAAGAGAAAACATCGCAGTTCTAAAACATCGTGGTACAAAACATCGCCATCGAAAATAAAGCAGTTCAAAAACTTCGCAGTTTAAAAACATCGCCTTCGATAACTTTGTGGTAAAAAATAAAGAACCTACAAATCATCGCATGACGATAACATCGCAGACAGGAGTTTTTGAGGCTTTAATAATTATAAAATTTAATGATTGTTTAATAATTGTAAAAACTCGCATAATGATTTGTGAGCGCAAGATGGAAAGAAGGATAATTTCCACTTTCATATTTTTTATTAACTAATAAATATTTGCTGAAAATGTAAAATGGAAACTTAAGCATAGAAAATTAACCCAACTTATAGCACTTAATTTTAAACTGGCATAGTTAACTAACAGAAAAAGAAAGATAAGTAACTGCAAGAACTTATCCGTAAAAAAATTGCTAAGTTAATTATGATATTATTTTCTTCACTTTTGTTAATCTGATACTCTTATAATGAAAATTATTTCTTGTTTTGTTTAAATTTCATGTTTTTTAAAAAAATTATTAGTTAATAAATATATGAAAGTAAAAATTATCCTTCTTTCCACCTTGCTCTCATAAATCTTTATGAGAATATCCATTAATAATTATTAAAGCCTTAAAAACTCATGTCTGCGATGTTATCGTCATGCGATGATTTGTAGGTACTTTTTTTTTACCACGATATTTTCGACGACGATGTTTTCAAACTGCGAAGTTTTTGAACCGCTTTATTTTCGACGACGATGTTTTGTACCACGATGTTTTCTCGAATTCGTGTTGAAATATTATATGTATCCATAAAAGTATGTTTTCCTTTTGTTTTAGCTGTTAAACATGCTATATAACCCATACATAATTAATAAACCTCTTCATCTCTTCACTGCTATCAGGCAATGTTCAGTTATATATTTAAATTCAAAGGGCTCAAAATGGGAAAAAAAGAGTATTTTGGACGCTTAGTTAAATATGCTTTAGAACCGTCAAAGAATATCGTTTCGCCTTTCTTGGCTGTGCGCCAGTTCGAGTTTTTTAATTCTCTCAGCGTTTTGTCTTATTTAATTTCTTATTTGACAAACTCGCTGTAGGAATTTTGATGTTATAAAGTATAATGAACTCCAAAAAAGTTGGTTTATATTGAGAAACTTTTAATTTGTTGAAATCATTAGTTAAAATATTTCACAATTGTACTTTTTACAGAATGAAAATATGTCTTGTCTTTATTTTTATTACACATGACGATATTTCACATCTTTTGCTTTCATTGCAACAACAATTATAATAGCTAAGATTGCCGTAATCGTACTGTACAACAATACTTTTATTGTTGTGATATGTCTGTGTTATGGAGTGTTCATATGAGTTTCGTAGATGAAATAAAGACCTATAAGAATCAGTTTAATTTTTTATTATAAATTTTCTGTTTGCGCAGTTAAAGTGATTTCCTACTACTTTTTTAAAAGAAATTTTTGTTTCTATGATTTTGATTTTCTGAGAATTTAGTGTTTGTATCAGCTTTGAATAATATGTTATTAAACGTGAGGATGAAACATACGAGATTAACAGCATTCCGTGTATTTAAAGTTACTAAGTTTTTTCTTAAATATGTGTTAGTTTTGAAGCTTTATGTATGACGTTCTTTACACACGAGTGGTATATTTATATTGAAATCCCCTTTCCTTAATGTTTATTGTTCTGAAATTCTTTTTGAGCTTTTGAATATTCTTTAGATTTTTGCACTGTATTATAAGTATTTCTCCCGCCTTCTCGCCATACCTTCGAGGTGTAGTGGTTAGCACGCTCGACGAGTATTTGAGAGGTCCGTGGTTCGTGTCCCGGCGAGGGCATTGCTCATTTTTCATCTCTCCTGCTTTCAAAAAATACCTAATGTCTCTACAATATTTATACTTGTATATTATGCTATTACCAAAACTAAGAGACATACTAAGAGACATTTTAATATATTTTCAGGAATGCATATGTACTGAAGTGAGTTTCATTCTAAACTTTTTTCATGGGATAAACATCTTCTAACCCTGATAAACCATGTGCTTTGTATTCGGTTGTTTCATAATTATTAGTCCATTCCGACTGCAGAGTTATTAGGATTTTTGAAGTAGGAAACACGAAAAATGAGCAATGTCCTCGCCGGGACTCGAACCTGGAGCTCTCAAAGACGCGCCAAGTGTGATACCGTTACACCCCGAAGACATGCAGAAAGGAGGGAGAAAGTATCTTCCCTTTTAAAGGACGACTGAGGATCAGAGGACCCAATCGCCAAATCCTAATAACCTTTTAGTTCGGGCACCACTGTAGAATCATTATTTTTTTAAAGCAGAAATCGTGAAAAAGGAGACAATGCTCTAGCCGGGACTCGAACCTGGACCTTTCGAATACGTGCCGAGTGTGCTACCGTTACGCCACAAAAGCATGCAGAATGAAAGGAGAAAATACCTTATAAAACTTACGAAGTTAGTTATAAGGGACACTTCGGGATAGGACCTGCCAAACGCCACTCTGAATACATTGTAAGGTTTATCCTGATTTTATTAACAGTTATTTTAAGTTACGCAGCTTTCCTATCTATTCTAATTTCAGCTTAGAATTTTCTACGGGAATGTAACTTCAGAAACGTAGTTAATGCAAACGAGGAACTATTTAACTACTACTATTTAACTCGATGTTTCACCGACTTCGAGAAAGAGAGAGAGAGTCTGATTCCCGACTAGCGCGCGTTTGCCTTTTGGCTACGTTCTCTCTTAGATACTACGCTCTGCCATATTTTAGGCCCTTGCTTGGCTTCGCCGATTTAATTAATATTCAGGGGCCAACTACGTAGAATTCTGATAGCTTCGGCTGTATCTTTTAGATAGCTTTAGTTAAGCTTAGTTTAGTTTAATTTCGTTATTATTTAAGTTCAAGCCCAAGTGGAGGCTTTGTGTACGTTCCAAGTTAGGAACTGATTGTAATTATTCTGAGAAATAAAGGGTAGTTAACTCTTCTTACGTCTTACGTGTTTGTTCACACACTGGAGCAATTATTTTCTTGTTAATGTTTGTGGGGTTCGAAGGTTGAACATTGAATTAAATAAATAAAACACCACTACATAAAAAAACGTGTAATTATTGCTTGCATGATATTGCAGAAGAAAAATGTATTTCACAAAGAGTATAAATTTTACCATAGTGGCAAAAGTTTTCTTAGATTGTTGTAAATAGTTATGTATTATCAATTCATTTTTATACAGCTTCTGAGCTTTACATTGAACAAAAATATAAAATAATCAAGTTAGATACTACTTGCTAAAAGAATATTATTCATTAAGTCAAATGAAGGTCATTTGATTTACTGTATAAATTTTGAGTTAAAATTCAGTTAAAAAATATTTCTGTGTAGTCATGTGATTTTTTTTTTATATTATTCGTAAAAGGAAGCTTTGAAAATGAGTTTTAAGCTCAGTCCCAACATCGATTTGAATATTAGAAACGTAAAGGAACGATGCTTATATCGCCCACAGCGATAACACCGAAATCATTAATATGGCGCTAGCCTATAGTTTCTGAAAACAAACTTGCCTTGCTTTCCAAGAATTGTCTTTTTTAATGGTATAAATAACAGCATGCATTAGTTTTAAACATCACTTTTTATAGCCATAAATAATTCCTTCCACCAATCTGAATGGTATATTCTAACTAGAAATGTTGTTCCTACTATGAATTTAAACATGGTTGTTAAAGCTAAGAAATTATTCCTGCATGCGTACGGGTTCGTTATGGATTGAATGCACAAGTCTTTAAAAAGTTAACAAAATTTATTCTTTCCACAAGAAATAAATCAAAATGCTGAAATATTTCTTCAGAGATATTCGCACAATATCACAATATCTCAAACGTTTAACAGAATTCACTTCAAAACAGATAATCTAATTCTATCTCACAAGGAAATCGCTACAATCAATAACTGCATTAAGTAAACAAACAGCAACCACTACAACTGAGATGAGGTGTTTTAATTCGGCTTTTATAAGCTTTTTAATTATCACGAGAACAATCTCGATTTTTCTAAATTTTTCTGGATGGCAACAGTCATTACGAGATATTTATTTATTAAATATTAAATGCACGCGCACTTTTATTTTTATTTTTTCGGCGTAGCTTTCTCTTCAAAAATCGTCTGCGTTGCGCGGGAAAATAAAGCAATTTTAATTACAACTCTAAATAAATAGCCAAATAAATATGAAATCCGTATCAGTATATTTTAAAGTAAATAATTTCGTTAATAATATTACAAAGCATATGTTTACTTAATTTCAATGGCTTCACATATCGAGGCGGATTTAGAATATGTATGCAAAAAAAATCCGCTAAAAGTTTTTTTTTTTTTTTCGAATTTTCGTACATATGCTCATATTATATTTTTTTTTCTTTACGTTGCAAAGTAATTTTTTAATATCGCAACGTGATTATATTTATCGGAACTTAAAATTAGGATAAGAAGCTGATTGATCAAAATATTTAGGGTATATCTTAAGAACTAGTGGTATTTCATAGGTAAATAAAACAGGAAGCCATGGAAAGTCCTTGACCTCTTAACGAGTGGAAGAAGTTTTAAGGGGAATAAAGACAGGAAGCCGCAAAAACATTTGCCGGTAACAACGATCTAGGATAGAAAAGTGCTCAAATAATGAGGAAATTTGTCTTAAAAAATAGACTTTTTAGGAAGAAATAGTAAAATACGTAAAAGCCAATTTTAATTTTGTCGATTTAGTTTAATGCATTAAGGTAAAAGTTTAATTTGTAAGTATCAGAATATTTTTTTAGCATATTTGGGACCCAAGATAAGGCTATAAGTCTTGAGGCTGGTAACAGTGACTTGTAATAAAGCAGAATTATTAAACAAAATTTAAATGTGATTATTTTTGTAGATTCAATTTCTGTACTATACTTTATGCATATTGTTACTGTGACTTGTAATTCTATAATGCTGCAGTTTTTTGCTTTCATGAGTGCCTCATGATTTTAGCTTTCATTAAGTGAGACCAAGAATGTTGTGACTACTGCAAAAAGCTTATATTTTTAAAACATTTAACTAAAACCATGAAAAAGTTTTAACTTTTTTATTTTATATATTTTAGTTCAAGGCAGGTGGAAATTTATAAAGAAATGATGCAACTGCCTCTGAACATAGGAAAATTATTCCTTTTAATGTCACAGCCAACTGAATGGACTTCCCTAGGGTATAGAGTTAGCTGTGTTTTAATGCGTGACCCCATCTTCTTTTCAAGGCCTTCCACCACATCTCATGGTGTAAAGTTCCCTTATCTGATTTCAGTTTCTCTTTGATAATTGTATGATCAATTTGTAGAAGGGGGGGAGGAAGCACTAAAATTGTTAAATTAAGCTAAAGATTTCGATTTAAGTATAACCGAGACATTAATTCCCGTTATATACGTTAGTGCAAAGATCAAAATTTTGCGGCGGTTGTTTTGATTGTAAAGCAAACAAATGAGAAAAATGTTCAATGTAGAATTAAGGAAATTATGCTAAATTTTGGAGAAAACTATTTTGAAATATGGTATAGTTGTAAGGTATTTCTCCCGCCTACTTCGCATGCCTTCGTGGTGTAGTGGTCAGCACGCTCGACGCCAGAAATTTCTCAATTAAAGTAGCAAAGGAAGACTCAAAAAGTGGCAAAAATCGCTAATGACGTCAGAGATCACGTGATTCTTGCGACGTCATAGCTACGCATGCTGATGTCATTACAAATTTACCGTCTATTAGTTCCGTAAGTTACAGACGATATTCGATTCTTATTTTTTTTTTAATTACGTATCTTAGTTTTACCGAAAATTTTAGAACTATATTTGTCATTTTCAATTGTTTAAATACCCATTTCTTTTTTAATTAAGCCTCATTTAATTTAGGTTTGTATTTTTATATTAATTTGTGCATATCCATTCGTAAGAGATTCCTCACGTTTAGACTATTAGCGCTTTTGTACTAATTTTTTTGAGTTGGCAGTTAATTTTTTTAAATTCATTGTTGTTTTTTGCTTAAATGTGAACATTTTAATTGAGGAATGCTTTTCAGTTACTGTTTCAGTTACTGCTTTTCAGTTTCACTGTGGATTCATTTCAGATTCTGATTAAGCAAGTCTTGCTATTTCACTGTTAAATTTATTTGTGTTGTTATTTAGAAAAAGATTAGATTTTGCTTTCATTTTGAAGTCATTTTCATTGCTTAGTTCTTAGCTACATTTATAATCAGGAGAATGAATTTCAGTTCTTTCTCTGTTTGAGTACCTAATATACCGTGCGCAAGCTGCAAGTTCTTTTGTTCAATTCCGTTATCACCACAGGAATGGGGGGGGGAATTGACTTAAAAACAAAGCGCATGGGGGACGAGGAGAGAAGATGAGAGGTGCGGAAACAGTTTTTTCTTTCTTTCCCACTTTTTCCCTTTCCCCTACCCCCTCTCAACTTGCGTCAGGCTGTGCAGCCTTGAAAAGGAAAGCCACATGTAAACAAGATTGCCAGATGCCAACTCCTATTTAGCCCTAAAAAAACATGTTTTAATATAAATTATTTTTAATTGATACATTATTTTAACATAAAAGCATTTTACGATATATTAACAAATCTTTGAAGTCGCAAAAAATGGCATAAGAAAATGATGGATGTTGCAAAAATTTCGCAAAATCGCAAATCCTACGATTTTAGTAGCACAATTTTGTCAAAAGTCATAAATTTGCGAAAAATCGCACGATCTGGCAACACTGAATCGAGAGGTTCGTGTTCGAGTCCTGGCGAAGGCATTGCTCATTTCCTTCACTTTCCTGCTTCGCTTCTCTACAGTGACGCCCGAACTAAGAAGGGTGGTGGATGATGATTCTCTACCACCGGGATTTGGCGATTGGGTCCGCTAATCCCCAGTCACCCTTTAAAAGGGGAGTATAAGGTATTTCTCCCGCCTTCTTCGCATGTCTTCGTGGTGTAGTGGTCAGCACACTGGGCGCGTATTCCAGAGGTCCGTGGCTTAAGTCCCGGCGAGGACATTACTCATTTTTCACATCTTCTGCTTCAAAAATACGTAATGTCATCACGAATACGTATTTCATGAAATTTGGTTCTGTAGAACATATTTTATCCGAGCAAGAGAAATTAATTGAAATGCGAAAATATTTGCCTATATCAATGGGAGTAATTACAAGTTTTGACAGCAAGGGAACTGGTCAAAGCTTAAAAATTCTTTGCATAGCGTTATTAATAACCTCAAGTTATGTAAGGAAACTGGTCAAAGCATGGAAGCGTTTGTCTTCAAATGTAGACGTCCTTCTAACAAAAATAGGGAAAAAAAGGTAGCGTAAAAGAACTTTGCTTGTAGAAAATTACGATTTTGAAAACCATATGAAATAATTAAATCATGGAGAATTTTTCTTTTAGAGTAGAAGGAATTTTAAAGAAAATAGAAGTGAAAAACCACTAAAAATTCGCATGCTGTTCTCGAGGAATAAATGGAAAGAAAAAACTTTCAGTGCGTATTGACAGCGATCTTGATTCACTCATGGCTTTTAAGCAAACGGACTTGTGTGTTCTATGATATAAATTTCTCTGATATGAGGAAGCCAAGTTTAAGAAAACTCCAAAAAATTACTTACATTAGGACATATTTCTTTCAATTTATTATGAAATATTTCTCAAATAAATAGTAAAAAAACTTTTAAATATAGGGTGCCTAATCCTACATCTTCTGTTTTGAAGTTCTATACTCTGTTTACATTAATTTTATTTTAATTGACTGAATTTATTCTTATTTATTGTGACAGACAAGTCTAAATGCAGTCCTTAGTCCTTATTCCTCCTTATGGTATTATAAAAACTTAATTAGAATATTTTGTTTTTGTTGTTTTCCTATCATTGGTCATCGATATTCATGACACGGGAACAAAGATGATGAAAAAAAATATTCGAGTTTTTTGTTGTATTTGAGTTAAGGGACATCACTAATGCATCTCCGAGCTTTCGATATTTTCTTCTCCAATTATATGTTGTCGATTATCTTCCCAATTTCCAAGCTCTCGGAGTTTTCTTTTCCCTAGGGTTAACCTGCATTTAATTATTTAAGCTGGGGTCTCCACATTCGGCGATGCATCGCCTGATAAGCATTCATTCATTTGACCGACTCTCTTTTTAATCTTGCTATTTTCACTGTTCATTGGAGATTGGGAAAGTAAAATGTCGAAAGCTGTTTTTTATGAGATTCAATTAGAGTTTTAATTTGACGTTCCCTTTTAATTCTAAAAGCATGTTTCTTCTGGGACTGAAATGTAGTCGAGGAAAGAGATATCCGGAGACAGATATGTCAGGAGCAGGTTTGTCTCTCAAGGGGTCGTTATAAAATTTAAGACTATAATTAGTGCTACATGTTTAAACACACTGGTATTTAACTTGTTTATTTTAATGAAGAATGCTATAATTAAAAGTATACGCTTTTTTTAAGTAAACGTTTTTTTTTCGAAAAATCAGCTTTAAATTCGGTAATAAATATATTTTTAGTATTTTTATTTTCACTTTTTTCTGCTGGTCAGCAGAAATGATCGTAATAACACAAAACCGAAGAGTTGAAGAAATTTGTCGACGGTTATGAAAAAATATCGAATTCAACCCTTAATGCGCCTGAAAAAAATCAAAAAGCTGTCGTATTTCCAACATTTTGTTTTATTAAATTCCTACTACTACACTCACGTTTGTGAAAATTGCAACACCATGAAGGACTTACGCGAGTGAGCTGAAATTTTCAGGAAATGCAAAGTAGCTCATGATATGCAAATGATTAGAATTACAAATCCGTAGCGCATGCGTATGCTGAGCAGCGCCCTCTGAACGGCTGATGGATCCGAATAAATAGACGGCTGTAGCGAGGCGTGTATGGTTATCGGTGGTTATCTGCTAGTGGTAAACGTTAACTCAATCTGTACTTATGCCTCGTCGACGAAAGAGAGCGAGATTTGAACAACTTACAGAGTTTGAACGAGGGAGAATCATCGGCCTTCGTGAAGCTGGATTGTCGTATCGTGCAGTAGCCTCTCGTGTGCAGCGTAACAGCAGCACAGTGATGCGCGTTTGGAAGCAGTGGACGGACGAGTGTCGGACAACTCGGAAATCCGGGAGTGGACCCCGAAATGTGACGTCAGCTCGCGATGATAGACACCTGGTCCGCATGGCGCGGACGGACCGTACAGCTTCCTCTAGACAATTGGCAGCACTGTGGTCAATAGCTACAGGTGTTTCATTGTGTGCTTCATCAATTCGTAGACGTCTGCTGCAGTGTGGACTGCGCGCACGGACTCCTTTATACAGGATCCCCCTAACGCACGACCATCGCCGCCTGCGGCTACAATGGGCCAATCAGCATAGAGACTGGCGTGCTGATTGGCAGCATGTCGTGTTTTCTGACGAATCCCGCTTTAATTTGTGGTACCATGATGGCCGCATTCGTGTCAGACGCTATGCCGGTGAACGCCACCTTCCGGAGTGCATTATCGAACGCCACAGTGGACGAACACCCGGAGTTATGGTCTGGGGCGCCATAGCATATCATAGACGATCTCAATTGCTACGAATTGTGGGCAATCTGAACAGCAACCGGTATATCCGTGAAGTTCTACAGCCCGAAGCTGTTCCCTTCCTTCAAAGCTTGCCAGGCGCTGTATTTCAACAGGACAATGCCCGCCCTCATACTGCTCGGATTGTTAAATCCTTCTTTGCAGCGCAGCAGGTACAGCTTCTTCCTTGGCCTGCGTGTTCCCCGGATATGTCGCCAATTGAACATGTGTGGGATGTCATTGGTCGGCGTCTTGCTCGTGATCCTCGTCCTGTTGCGTCTGCAGACGAACTTTGGGTACGCGTACAAACGATATGGAATGCTCTTCCTCAGTCAGACATTCAAACTTTGTTTGACTCCATGCCACGTCGTGTAGCAGCACTTATTGCGGCGCGTGGTGGCCACACAAAATACTGATTCTGATCTCTTGTTCTTGTTTGTTTGCTTTGAACATTTAATCATTTATTTGTACCACTACCACTCAACTGTGTATTAAATTGCATTCAATTATGACGATTCCTTCTTGGTGTTGCAATTTTCACAAACGTGAGTGTAGTTCACACTCTCCCTATATCTTGTTCAAATTTCCAATCGTTAATAAAATAGTTTTTATGTATCCACTCAAGCTCAAATGCATTTTTTTAAACTTTTAGTGATGACACTTTATGTTAATACAGTTTTTTCACATATTGAAGATAAATGAATATTAAAATTTCACGTATTTCACGTATTAAAAGATTTAAAATATTTAAGACTTAAAATAATGACAATTTATTAGGAATTCTCACGTGCTGTAAAAATTAATTTTATGACAACTTATAAATAATAGTACATGACTTTGATAAATGGAATTGTAATATTTAACAAAAAGAATTGGCAACAGTAAGACAGAGTTCTAAAGTTTTTTAAAGCGTATGGAATTAGAGAATTGTAGTTTTATAGAGTTGGAGGAAGCGGATGTAATATTCCATTATGTAGCGAAAATTCTCATAAGTAGGAATTGACTTGAGTTTTTTTTATATTACTTGTTTTTTATTTTATTTTATAACTAACGGAAGTACCCAATGCCAATTAAGTTAGATTGATAGTAATGTATCTAACAACAAAGAGAACGATACCTCTGTAATCCTTCTCTAATAACGATGCAAAAAATACGATTCATAATTAAACCTTTTTGATAAAACCATATGAAAGCAGCATAAAAAAATTCGGGAGAAAAATAAACTAATTATATCAGCAACAATGACACGCAGTTTTTAATGATTTTCGTCTTTCTAATCAAATGGCCGTAAAAGCTCAAGTTCCATCCAATATATCACTATATTCAATATTAGTCGATTAAATATGGCAAAAAATTTATCATAATTGATGAGAAATCAATAACGCGAATAGATAAACAAACACACAAACTGGCATTCTTTCTTTATATTTATAGATTTTGTAATATCTTTAACGCGCGAGATTGTTGCCACTTTTAAAAATTAGTGCAAAAATTAGCGTTTTCAGAGTTTTTAATTAATATTTCTGATTTTAGCTACTTTTTTTTTTGGAAAAAAGTGGATGTCGACCTTCATATTCAGGACCCAAAAAAGAATTGTAGAAAGTTGGTGGCAATAGCTATAGTAGTCACTGAGTTAATCACGACTTTAGTAGTCACGCGTTATAGTTTTCTCATAGAATTCATTAGTCACGAGTTCCCTTGGAGTTATTAAGTCTCGAAATTTTCGTACGATCTTCTATTACTACTTTGATTCTATTTGGCAAGTTTGTAAGGATCGTGTAGTAACCTTACGGCAATACAAACGGATTGAAGAAATGAAGCTGATTCAGCGCAGTGTTACTTGGAGCCATATAATGATACGATAATAATCGATTATAGCTAACCTTATGCGTTGTGTATATCGTCGTTAAATATCGGAATGTATTGTTATGTTTGAATTGAACACGTAACGGTTATTTCATTGATTACAAAAACCGGTAACACCGAAGTCGTTACACTCCCACCTAAAAAAAACTTACATACATTCCGTGTTGTCCGATGAAAATCAGACAAATTGTAATGAACAGAATAGAACAACTAAAAAATAAAGGTTAGTGAAGACGTTTAAAACTGCGTAAACTTTGCAAATTGTGCTTGTTCGTGTGGCACTTGCTTTTGCTGTTTAGTATTTAATTCTAACATTAGTGAATTTGCATGTTATGTATCATGTTTGGGAAATAAATGCTCAGTTTCTTTCAGCTTGTTAACCAATATTTATAAATACTTTGGGTAATAAAGCTCAGGTATCATGTTGTTTCTTCTCGTATCACTACGATTTCGATTGCAGCATTTTCTGATAGATTTTTCATTGTGGTGGAGGGGCGGATGCGATATAAAAATTTTCATTTATACACTGGTGAAATAAATTAAGAGAATTTCCATATTTGATCTAGGATCTCCAGAACTACTGGACAGATATTTATAAAATTTGGTGTGAACATAGGTTGATAAATACAAAAAAAATAATAAATAAAATAAAATAAATAAAATAAACATTCAACAGTTATAATAGACACACATGTTCGTGTGTAACACTCATGGGAGTTTGAAGGTCTGAAACAGCGGTTGCAGAAGACACAAAAGAAATGGATTAATAGGGGGTATGGTGCTCTCTTACAGTCGTAAAGGCCTCGCAACGTGATGTCATACTGGAAATAAGGCAGTTTATCAGTGCCTGTGGCAATGGGTCCCACTCATTCAGCAACGCTGTTTTCAGTTCCTGGATGGTTCTCGGAGGGGGGTTGCGAGTTGCAATTGTCCTCCTCAGAGCGTCCCAGACATGCTATATTGAGGTCTGGAGACCTGGTTGCCTAATCCATCCGGCGAATATCCTCATTCTCGAGAAATTCGTCGACCAGAAGAGCTCTGTGTGGCCTCACGTTATCGTCCTGTAAGATAAACTCGAGGCCCACTGCACCCCGGAAAAGGCGAACATAGGGCTCCAAGACCTCATCCCTATATCTCACACCAGTCACAGTGCCTCTGTCAAAAACTTGGAGAGGTGTGCGGTCATCCAACATGATGCCTGCACAGACCATTACACCGCCACCGCCATAATTGCTGATTTCGCGGACATTGGAAAGTAAGTAGCGGGTCCCTAGCTGTTTCCGTATGAAAGTACGGTGAGAATCGGTGTTTAGGCTAAAACGGGACTCGTCGGTGAACAGAACGGTCACCCATTGCTCCGTACTCCAAACACTATGCTGCCTGCACCATGCTAATCGGACTCTCCTGTCCGCAGACGTGAGCGGGACGCAAACGGCCGGTCTTCTAGCAAACAACCCTCTCTCATTCAGTCTTGGAAACAGTCACCCTTGTTATACGGGTTTCTGTGGCTGCGTACAGGTCCCGAGAGAGTTGAGAAGCTATAGCCCCTCTGTTACGCTTAGCTAAAATGGACAAATAGCTATCTTCTCTGTCCGTCGTAGCTCTTGGACGACCTTGCCCAGGCTTTCTCTCGTTGGGGGTTAAACTCTTTGCATATCTGGACTTGCGATTGGCCTGCCTCTAGCCTCCCCGCAATTCGCCACTTCATTCCATAATCTAAACGCTGGTGGTTACTCATTTTTACTGTTCCGATGTGAATTTAACCGATTGCTGCAAGATAACACCAAGAAATTCGTCGAGGTGTGCTAGCGAACGCAATTCGTCTTACCCTGCACGCGCTCATAAAGCCTGTTTTTCTGCTGGCTACGTTTATACATACGTGTACGCTTACGTATTTTCCGTACAAGATTTGCATTTTTATCTAGAAGCAGTGGTTTTTCCTTAAGTTCAGTTCTTTTACTGCAATTCGATAAAATATGCAAATTCTCATAATTTATTTCGCCAATGTAGTAATAACACCTCGAAGCGAAGAGTTTATCAATTTCGCAAGAACATACGGTATTTTGAAGTTCCGGAAAATTATCTCACTTCCCCAATAAGATAACGTGAGTCAGGTGTGGTAATTAGTAATCGAATGAGTATATAAATTCTTCTGCTCTGCGAAAGATCCGAAGTGCCACTTTAAGCTTATGCTAATTTGTACGAAAGAAAACTAGGATACAAAAAAAGATAGAAGGCACGTCTAGTAGTAGTAGGATTAGTTAGGTGCATGTACTTTTCGTGGTAATAGTTTGTAGTAATTCATGATTTTTAACTGAAATAATAGCGCTTTGATAATGTTTATTATCACAATAAAAATTCTGAGTAATTTTGGAAATGAATTTTTTATGGTTTCGCCTTGTAATATGTTGTTTTTTCTAAACAAAAGAACACTGGCTATTTTTCCAAAGACTTTATTTTGCGAGCCCACCAGCGGCCGAGCGTAAAGTCGCTGAACACTGATAGTTCGGTCCGAGGTTCGAATTCCGCGAATGGCTGGCTTCGTGGTTTTCTGCTTGTATACAAGCCAGCTTCCCTTAAAAATTCCTTCACGAAGGCATCCTTCCCCTTAGGCAGATAGCCCTCGAGAGCTTTGTCGTAAACAAATACACAAATTTTATTTTGCGAAATGTGTAGTTGATACACATTTATTAGCAAGTAACATATTATTGCCTGCGTGGAGACTGCTAATGGATTGATAGCTTGATGATATTTACTTTACCAAAAGAAACACTTTAGAATTCTGGAACTTTCCACAAGTACTCACACAGCTCTTTTGAGTAAGACAGAGCGCAATCAGTAATTACCATCTCAAACTACTAATAACGTTAAACACAAAGCAATGCGAAACGCATCTAAAGGGAGAAGCTCTCACGGAGATCACTCAATACTCCGAACTCAGCTCTTAACTAAAAACTGAGAACTCTTCGGGCTTATATAGATTTGCCCCGGTCGCCGAGAAATCTTTAGTATCTTCCATTTCTCGATACTGCTGGAAGGCACATACGATTAAAGTTACATATAAAGGGCACATACGGGTATATTGTTACACATAGGTATCAATTTACAATATTAATTACAGTTAAAAGGGGATCGAACCAATATGTCGCCAAATGGTAAACAGATGGTTACATTTTAATTTACGGTTTAGTTATACAGGGACCAGACCAAAATGTCTGCCAAATTTGAGGACAAAAATTAGTCGCTTTCGTTAATCGTCATCTTGGCGATATCTCGTCAATTTAGCGAAAGAGTTACTTATTTCGATGTTAAATAGACTTGCCCTTGCAACCTTATTTTTCCGCTGGAGCTTCGCTTTTTGAAGCAGCTTGTATTACATTATATAAAAGATACTACAATTTTACATGTGATTTCACTAAAATTATTTACATGTAAAAAAGAAATTCGTAACAGTATTTATACAGAAATGTATTAACATATTAAAGCAGATGAATATTTCTTTTCCTTTCTGAAATGTAAAGAACATGTACTGTTGCTAACTTAATAAAACAAAAGAATTTTTGAACAAAATAAAAGTTCAACTCAAATAGCATTTCATTAGCATTTTTTCTGCGTTTCTTTTTTTGTGTAAATTGGTGTGAAAAGAAAAATATCAAATATTAAGTGTTTATTACATATCGATCATATATTTATATCTATCTTTCTATCTATCCATCTCTCTCTCTCTCTCTGTATATATATATATATAAAGAAGTTTGTAATCTGTGAGTTGCTACAAAATTTAGTTGTAACAATTACCTGTGATTTAAAATTTATATGATTAATTAATGCAGCCAGAGTGTGTGAAAGAAAGAAAAAAGAATTAAAAATTACGCAGTCGACTTATCACAGGTTGTTTTAACTTTATTTCATCTAAAGTACATATAGTATAAAATATCAGAAAATATTATTTATGAATCTAAATAAAATAGCTTTTTAAATTATTAGAATAATAGTGTATTCTGCAACTTACTTTTATAGCATCGAAGATGAATGAAAATTCTTATGCATAGTCATGGACATATTAATGGACAACGTCTATTAAATCGGACGCGATGTTATCGAAATTGGAAAAGTATTCAGAGCATCGTAAAACTGTTTATGTATTTCCCATATTCATTACATTAATTCCTCAACTCAAGTAATGAGTTCAGATTTTGAGTTAATTGCGCAAATTCTTCAATTTAGACACAGAACTATAATAATGAACAAAAATAATAGTTTCTTGAAGGAAGAATTTTAAAATTTCATGTGATTTTCACGTAAATGGTGTCTCCATATAAGCCAAGAAAAATTCAGATTTGCAAGAAAATTTCAATGAATAAAATGAATTCTCTGAAGCCAGAAAACTGAAAAATTGCTTGAATTTAGCGTAAAAAGGCCAAAAAGGCAACCCTGCCTATACTCTCATAAAATCGTATTAACAATGCTATAAATAGAAACGAGACTGAAGTTTAGAACGTCAAGATGCGTTAATGAGAAATAAATTAAAGTATGCTGTCTTCATCAAATGAATATTTTGGTTTCTTGCAAAAATTTTGAATAACTGGAAAGAACTTATTGGTTGCTATGCATACTTTCTTATATAACTTTATTCGTGTCTTTAGGCATCAACAAAGAATCAACAAATTTGTGTGAATAACATGTTCCATATCTTAGCGCGCAAGGCTTTATTTCAGCTTGCACGTAATTTTTTTTAGATGATATACAGAAGTGAGTTCGTTTTCTGTTCTGCTAGCATGTAAATCTCTTTTCGTAACGTTGTAAGGTTTATTATACGTTTTATAACAGTTATTTTAAGTTTTGTATCTTTCCTATCTTATTCTAATTTCAGCTTACAATTTCCTGCCAGAATGCAATTTCAGAAACGCAGATAATGCAAATGAGTACTATTTAAGTCGTGACTTAACCGACTTCAGGAGAGAGAGTCTGATTTCCTGACTAGCGCGCGATTGCCTTCTGGCTACATGTCTCTTAGCCTGATGAAGGGGCACCTTAACTGTTGTCTTTCGAAATGTTATATTAACATTTATTTATTTGTTTTTAAGTTAGAATGAACTGTAAAATCAAGTTTAGTTTCTTCAAATGATTAAATTTTATTAATGATGTTTTAAATGTAAACCAGTGATAATGGTGATTTTAAAACTGAGGAAAAAAATCTAAAAGGTTTCAAATTTTAAATTACGTCCAAAGGGTTTTTTTTAACATTTTGCGTGTTACCATAAACTTAACCATGAAATTCAGTTCAAGAGCAAAATCGCAAAATAATTTTAAAATGAGTATATCTTAAGAATTTCCGATACACAGTCTCGTGCAAAGGAGATAAAAATATTTTTTTCTGTACAAAGTTGCCATTGTCCGCTTCGAAATCCTTGAGTTTGTTAATTAAAAATTTGTTAAAGTGTTGCAAAATATGAAATCGATAATAAAACAAATTCCAAATTAGGGCTTCCGGATGCCTACATTCGGTGGAAGATTACATTATTCAAAATTGGATGGCTCTAGGTACCGTTATTTTATCCCAATGCGAGAAAAATACATACATTTATGCAGATTCTTCATTATTTAATTTCTTTAAATATAATACAGGGCGATAATATCTGGTGGCAACAATTTGAAAAGTGAAACAACGCTTATAGTGAATCGACGCAAAATGCCAAAATGAAATTTATAGTCCTTCTGGGCAAATTGCCCCTTTGAACTAATAATGTAAATTGTTATAAAATTGTCTGTGACTTTTGCGCTTCGATTACTTATAATTTTTCCGTAATTGATATTTAGGTACATGAAGCAACTTTGAACTGGAATCGCGCATGCGTAGCAGCCTATACACGAAGCATCCTGTGTACGATCCCTTACCGTCGATACGTCTTCCTAACTGTATATGCTTGAATGCATCTGCTTTTTCATCGGTTTTTAGTTTTTTTATCACCTCTCGTGTGTTTCTGTTTCGGATTTCGAGATCACGAGGATTTAGAATGTCTCGTCACTGGAACTTATCACAAAGTATAGCAAAAGCTTTACGGGAAAAAAAAAAAAAAAAAAAAAAAAAAAAAAAAAAAAAAAACGCTACTACTAACTAGTAATAATAAAGATTGTGATTACAACGCAAAGCCAAACCCAGATAAAACTGACATTAATGTTCTAACCCTTTCGTTATTGCTGATACTTTTGCTACTTTTGGGATGGATTTTTATTCTTTTTTCCCCTTGTATCTTCCTCTTCCCAGTGGGCTATCTCTTCATCTTGTGTGACGCTATAACAGGATTGTAGGAATATGAGAGACTGGAGTTCCTTAATACTTTTTGTTGTTGTCATATTTTGTTTCCGTCAACAACGTTGATTAGGTCTCTCTGGAGATTTCTTAAATGGCTTTCTGAAATAATATTTTCCTTTGCGCGAGGAGGAAGTTATTTATCTTGTAGCAGAAATTTGTTAGAATAAAAATCGTGTTAGAAGTTTTAATAATGATTCCTTAGCATGCTTATTTCCTGACCAGTTTATAAAGATTCGTAATTATGTTTTATCCCAAGAAAGTTCTGAATGTATTTACTGAGCATAATCTTTTATTTTAAAATCAATTTCATTGTCACGGAACAAATTCATATCGGTTTTCGAAGCCAATGTTTATTTATTCATTAGCAAAAAAAAAAAGTTTTATTTTACAAGGTAAAAAAGCGTTGTTTGTCTTCGAAATCCTTTCATTATTAAACGTCCAAACTTAAATCACAAAGAGAAAATTAATCATAGTTTGAATTGGCTAAACTTCTTTATGTTTTAACTATATAAATTCTAATTCTCACAATTTATCACGGTTAATTTACGTTCCAATATTCAGTCTGTAATATAGTTTCTGAAGAATACGCGTTTTAAAATTAAGTAACTTCGCTTTGTTAATGCTGTTTCTTATAAATCCCACGGGAAAAGAATAGTTTTAACAACTAATCTGCTGGTTTGAAACTCAGAAATTATGAAACAGGTGACAAGGTGCGTATAAGTTGTGAAGTTCTCTTTTCGTTTCAGAATTCGCTATAAAAATATCATTACACTGAAGAGTAGAAATTTCTAAACCCAAAATATTGTACTATTCCATAACTATTTATTTGTTCATAGTCCTTTTGAAAATCACATTAAATTGCTATTATTACTTCTTTGTACGAAGTAAAAAGCAAGTATTGTAATCGCGAAAAATTTCGTGTATCATATTTCCACGAAAATCCATTTTGACCGCTATCGAATGCAATTTAACGACGTTTTGCATTCTATCTGAACGTAAGGACACAATAAAGACTCTTTTTTCCCCTAAAAAATTATAAAACTGATTTAAAATGGATTCTGAAGAGATTTTTTCGTAGCCTCTGTGTGTACGTACGTATGTATGTATCTCGCATAACTCATAAACGAGTAGTCTCAGAACGTTGAAATTTTGAATAGGGGACTGCTATAACATGTAGATGTGCACCTCCTATTTTAGTTGCAATCGGCCGCACCAAAAATATATAAATATATGCATATATATATATATATATATATCTACTTTGTTACTCGGCTCAGTGAGCTCAGTTTCTTTATTCTTATATGCTGGGAAATTGTGCTTTTTTTGCTTTAAAAATGATTGAATTATATTGTACTTATCTTCCGATTAAGTTTTTATGCCTTTAGTTAATCTGCATGTTATGATTGCAGAATTATCAGCAATTTAAAAGTTGTGTAAGTACGGCTAAGCCTAATTATTTTAGCCATAGCGGCCATATTTGTTTACATTCGTAACTTAGAAAAATAGTGGATTTGTCGCCAATCTAGAGAAACTAAGCTTCCCAACAACAAAGATAATGCCTTCTTTCATTATTGCGAATTAAATCATGCTTAATCCATTCTGGAATTTATTCTAGGAAATAAGTGTTTAAGATTTACTTCGTAATTTTTAATATAGATATTTAAGTTTTTATGTATTTTTGCCTTGTCGCGAAATGAGATCTGAATTATTTGAATGAGAAGTACTGAATCGTCTGTAAAAAATTACTTCTTTCTTTCTTTCTTTCTTTATTTATTTTAGACGTCGTTTTAGATTTATTACAGTCTTTGAACAGAACATTTGGTAACGATTAGATAATTCTCCAGATGATATACATAATTTTTGTGCATTCTGATGAGTTATAAAAAGAATGAGATGTAACGCTGTTAAGTGAAGCTAGCGCCAGAGTGTCTCTATGGTAAACAAATATAGTGAATTTTAAAGACTTCATTTATTCTGTTGTGGTTTATGCGCTATCGACGAAGGAGATTTAATTCAATACAATAAGTTTAAATGAAATACTAAATGCGTTTAATTTGATATTCCGTACAAGGAAGTCATGTGGTGTACACATCAGATTATTTTTTCATTAAAGTAGTACATGCAGTTCACCATGCAGTTTGTCACCCGGTTCGTTTTCCATCAAAATTGAGATGGAGCTTACAAACTCACAAACGTTTGGAGCTTACAAACTCACAAACGTTTGGAGCTTACAAACTTATCAATTATAAGATGTGCAACATCGGCGACAGCCGTTTTAATTTCCATTTCAGTTTCGATTAATTAATAGATCTGATCTGGATTTTGTTCAAAATAGGAGAATTGGTAATAACAGCAACAATACAACGACAAACCTCTTGCACAGATTTATTTTTAAGCTCTTTAGCAAATGGTTGCCGAAACCCAGTTCACGGTTTCTGATAAATATACTACAAATCGATATTTTTGTAGCTGTAAAGGAAGTTGCAAGTCGACCAGGAAAGTAATTTATAGCTTGGAACAACATATTCTCACTGATTATCATGTTTATATAAGCTTTAAAGCCACTCAGTACAAGGTAGCAAGTTTTCCTAGCTTTGTGAGCAGCTTGAAAGAAGGAAAAGAAAAGAAATTTGATCTGATACGTAAATTTATACGTTAGTTTAGCAATTCACCGAAGTAGAGCAGTTTATAAGTATCTCTTCAATTTATGAGGAGGTATATTTTAAAAATTAAAAATTCCATTCATTGATATACCTTTGAATTTATATATTGACATAGAATTAGTGTGCACAAGTTCAAAGTTACGAGCAGCTTTTGTTTCACTAATAAGGTTTACGTCAACATTATATATGTATTTTTCGAACTGATGTAACTTTACGTAATCGTTTGAAAATCTCTGTAGTTATAATCGCTATAGCGTTTTGATTATTGAATGCAAAAGTTCTGAATTATTTGATCAGCTGCATTAAAGTAATAATTCCACTTTCTGCAGTGCGATGCATTGAAGGTAATGAATTTGTTAAGCAATTCAAACAGAACGTTTCTTGTTTACGCTTGCATGTATTTCCTGTTTTGATATTTCATAGCATAATCTTTCAAATAATTATTTTTCGAGAATAATCTCATTTTAGAATTCTATGCTTGGTCCCTTTTTCGAAGATATGCAATTAGTATAGAGAAACTTCCAGTTCAAATTGATGTATTATTTAGCTTTTTTATTTTGTTAAGGTGATTTGTGGCTGTTTGCATATGAGCTAAATAAAACGCCAATAAACAGTTAAAAAACGTGTAATATAGGGAATTTAGGATGTGTATTAAAGCAATTAAAACAGAAATGCCGGTTTTCAAATGGATTATCAGCTGATTCTTTCGATAAACATATGTTTACACCTGTAAGAAAAGTGATGAAACGTGTGTACAGCTTCTTAATGGATTGAATACATACAGAACCGATGAGAGCTTGATAAAATTTATTTTACGCCCCCCAAAAAAAACATTTTACAGTTCCGAAACTTTCCACAAACGTACCTACCTGTACAGCTCCTTCCAGTATGGCAGAGCACAATCAGTAGTTGTCACTTCAAATTACTCAGAACATGAAACACAACACAATCCAAAGCGCGTTTAAAGAGCGAAGCTCGCACGGAGATCTCTCAATACTACGAAGTCGACTCTGAACCAAAAACTGAGAAGTAGTGCTCTCTCCAGTCTTACATGTACATCCTCAAGCCTAAAAGAATTTTCCAGTACTTTCTATTTCTTGAAATTACTGAAGGCATATACAGTTATATATAAGAGCCGGATACAGTTGCAGTCAAAGCTGTATGTAAGTAAAGCGTCGGCACTCCCATACTATAACATGACGCCAAATTGCAGCGCCAATCCACTGCAGTGGTGGCGATGTAAACTAAATCTCTTCCCCTCCTCCTTTCCCCTGCAGTGACGTCATGGAGGTTGGAAGTAAGATGCAGAGGCCGCAGTGAGTTTTGACACGATTGGATGTAAATATTTTGCAATTGCGTCGTAATTATACATATAAATGTATATATTTTATATTTGTACAGTATTTCAGAGTCCTAAGTATACGAAAAGAATACATTTTTAAGCAAAGTTTATTGTTATTAACATTAAAATTATGCATTATTTCTTCTCCACTTACAGAGCTTTTACCTAAAATACTTTCTCAAATATGACATGATTTTTTTAGCTTCTGAGGCATTTTTTAAATGAAAAAAATCTAAGTCAGTTTGTAATTAATGCTCAATTCGCTCCATTTCAAATTAGCGCTCTTTTTATTTTAATAGTGAAATACATTAAATAGTACATAACTTTCTCTGAATATTTCTGAAAGGGAATATAAAAAAAGATTTTTTAAAATATTATTTAAAACCCGCACCTGCGTTATTATAAAATATAGGGGAATAATTCTTTTAATTATCAGATTTTTTTTACCTTTAATTTCAACAATACATATCCTAAAACTCCTCTTTATTACTTCCGTAAAACTGTTCTTTATTGCTTCCTTAAGTACGCATCGTCTCAAGGAAACGTGTAGAAATGTATTCCATCAGATTTCGACGAAATCTTACTCTTGCAATCCTTAATCCGCAGTATCGATACGCCATTAGAGAAAATTAAAAAAAAAATGGTTCTGAAAAGAACCTTTTGTAATTAAAAAGTACAAAATTAGTAAGTTATAAATAACACAACCAAAGCACATTAGAAGCTAACAAGATTTTGGTAGAATCAAACAAACAACCAAATCAAAACAACCAATGACTGAAAAGAAAAGGAGCGTGCGCAGTTTTACTGATTGTGTTTCCACATCGCCACCGCTACGAGCGCTGCGGTCGTTACGAAGCGCAATTTCTCCCATTGAAGTGTCGACGCTTTACTTACATACAGCTTTGGTTGCAGTTACATAGACATTTAAGCCAATTAGTTATACAGCGACTGAACCAAAATGTCGCAAAAGGCTCGCCAAATTTGGTCACGTTTGGAGATTTCTTGCCAAATTTGGCGACAAAAATTAGTCACCAAAATCATAGCTTGGCGATATCCTTCCAATTTAGCAAGATAGCCTGTTACCTCAGTATTATATATAATTATAATTGAAAGGGAACACTACTGTTAAAATTCTTATATTTCAAATTAAATTAAGAAAGTAAGAAAGTAAAAGAATTACAATTTGAAGTCTAAAAAAGTTCCAATATAAAAATTCGTAATTTTAAAGTAATATTAAAAGTTTTTAGTTTTAAAAAGTTTAGAAAAAAATTTACAAGTATTGAATAGTAAAAGTTAAATCGGCATGGATAAATTGCTTTCATAGCAATGGCCAATAGTAGTGGATATGCATAAAATTGTAACAAAAATTGTTAATGATAATTAATTTTATGCTGCAATTATCATGAGACGGCTTTCCTGGAAGTATTGGAGAATAATAATATTATATTCATTCTATATTTCCTCACACTTCGTCGTCTTCGTTCCCCTGGGTTTAGCTATTCTTTTGTTCTTATTTCTTCCTTTTTGTGCTTTTCTTTCCCCTTTCCAACTGACTTTTGAAGATACCTCTTTTCTTTGTATTTCTTAAGCTGAATCCATTTCTAAACCATTACTTCACTTTTACCAGGTAAAAATGCCTTATCTTGTAAAAGGGAACTAGAAATTTTTTCCTCTTCTGCCGTGTCAATTTAATGACATTCCAGAACTACCGAGAACATGCGCTCGTATTTTACGTATTCATTTAAGCAGCTTTCATAAGTTTAAATTATTAACAGCTTAAAAAGAATTTCCATTATATCAAATTCTAAATTTATATAATGTAGATTCTGAAGAGCAGATGATTTTGTGGTGGTAAACTTCGAATTCCTGAATAATGACCTATGGATTTCAATATTAAAAGCAGCTGATTCGTGTATAAGCAGATGGCTGGCTAAATAAATACTGAATCTCTCTTAAGTAACGTCATTTTGAGTGCACGAAAAATGAAAAATAATTTTTTAGCTGTCACAACAATAGGGATTAGAATATATAGAGTAAGCATGACGCCACAAAAGTGAAGTCGAAGAAATGTCAGCAACATGACGTCAAGACTTATCATGGCCGCAGTACAGCATACGGATAAGACTATGAAACATATCGTTAAATAAAATTACACTGACTTTGAGACCAAATATCAACGTCACGTCCGGAGGCTCCGGAAAGTATCTTTTTGCATAATTCTGTAAGGTTTTAGTTAAACTAACCAAGTTTTATTTTAATTTAAATCTGTCTATCTCCTCTCTGCTTCAACTTCCCGTCAGAAGAAGCGCGCGGTTTTAGCTTATGCTAATTTTGAAGTACAGCGAAGTAGTATTTAAGCCAGAGGTAGAAACCTCTTATGGTGTGAGAGCTTAGTCTTAGATCACGGTCACGCCGCTCAACGTTCGTCTGACCAGCTAGCAGTTTAAATTTATAAGCCATAGTGCTTACTACGTGATTGCATTGTAAAACAATTTGAAGTGCGTTAGTATTAGTATATCTTGCTACGCACCCTTTTAGGTAGAGGCCAACTTCCGCGAATTGCTCTGCGAAGCAAAGTTTAAGTTCTATTTTAATTTATTTAAATTTATTTGATTGTTAAGTTCGACCCAAGTGCGGTCTTTTACGTTCTGTATCTCTCCCGAGTTTCGAAGTTTGTATTTAATAGTGATTTAATAAAAGAGGATTTCAAATCCCTTCACGTGCAGTTACTATCCAGCCCAGCAGTTACATCAGAACAAAGCTTACATCTAATCAGCTCACTGTTCCAGTTCAGGACTGAAAACATGAGGTTAAGAACCCTTTACAGAATTTACCATGTTCTCCAAAAACACGCACAGAATGCTCAGTCCTCATAATTCATATAAAATATCATTAAAACTTCCAGTGATCTTCCAGGTTTTATCATGTACATATTTGTGTTATAGTTACGATTCACACATTTTCATATACACAGATTTTATTAAGTTTGAAAGAGTTATTTGCAACCCTATGAATTTTCTATATGCTAACTAGGAGATCTTTTATGTTAAATATTAAAATTAGAACGAGAGGTTTAATAAACGTTCAATGGCAGCGGCCAAGTTAAATGGTGATGTCATACTGTGACGTTTCATGGCTTCATTGTACGGGACATATGGAGAAGGCTTATGTCATCTAGTCTAACCTCCATGGTCGCAACATTCCTACGGGGGGGTACCCTCTAAGATTTTACTTGTCCGACATACCAAGAAAAATGGAATCGTATCGTCAACAAATTATTTTTTTACTGTATTTGATTAAAACCACATAGCTTAACATTTTTTTGTGTATATTTTATTTTAAATTTTATAATATCCTCGGCCGTTTCCTCGGCCAGTCGCTTAAAATAAGTATAATAATAAAAAAAGAAACATATATATCTATATATATGTGTATATATATAATAGTTTTAGTGAATTCAGCTAATGTAATTTCATGGGTTCAGCTAGTAAGTGACAATAATAGAAAAGAATCTGTGTTTATTGCTTTTAAACTGCTTAAGTTGTTAAATTATAACAAAATACATTTGAAAAAAAAATTAGGTATCTTTGCTTTTGTGGAACAACACATTGCCATGTGGAAGATAAAAATATTTTAATTCGAGGACTGGCAACACGTTTCTTTAAACCTCAGAGTTTGTTAAGTAAATTCGAAAGATATATACGTTGTGGTTTACCCAGTGGCAACTCTCTTTTTTTTTTATACCACACCACTGAGTTTTCTGATTAAATTTGAAGCATAAATAGCTAACGCTTTTTGAAATGGCAAAACTGCTCGGTTTTTATTCAAAAGTTCTTTAAATTCTTACGAGATATGAAATAAATAAAAAAATTCGAAATTCAAAATTCAGACACAAAAATTCACACTTTCAGGTGGAGGACTACGTGTGTTCAACATTTGGTGGCTTGAGGTGCTGCCGTTTTTCCATCGTCACATCACATACACGTGCAGATTCTTTTATTATTTAGTAATATAGAAGGGAATTGATGGAGGAAAGGGTAATAAAGAAAATAAATTAACGACGGGAAAACCACTCTTCACGTAAGAAAATCATTCTTTGGTGAAACTTGTATAGCTACGATGTACGTGAATTCACTTTTCTTTCAAGGTCTTCTTTCTATTGATTCAAGACTGTATTTAATTCATTTCAGTTTCTCTTTCAAAATGTTGATTTGAAAATTCCCAATTGTTGGCAGCACCATGATCATTACTGGCAGATCGTCGATCGATTTTGAAACAATCGTCAAAGACAGGTAAATAGCGTTGAAATTTCCAAATGAATTTAACAGAAGACCAGATTTCATGGAAGACCATTTTGGGATTTATGCAATGATGCAAAATTGGAATTCTGCTGCGATTAAATTAGTAACTAAGCACGCACATATGCGAAAAAAGTTCTTAAACGTCGCTGTCAAATATAATATGATCATTATATATGTACGAAGCATTTCGAGAAAATCGCTTCAATAGAAAGGGTTAAAATATTTTTGTAAAGATTTATTCCAAACAAACTTAGGAAGTAATCTAAACAAGACTGTGTGAAAATACAGTAGGCGCACGCACAACATTTGTGTTGCAAAGTTGGATTTATATGGCAATTTCAAGCCAATTCGACGATATTCTGAAAGCTTCCAGAAAATCTGTTTTTGACACATTAAGACCGATTTTCCGTTGGCAGTTCTAACAGTCCTGATACTTCTGTAACAGCATAAATAGGAGGTTGCAAATAGCCATTCGTCATATGTTGAATTATCATACAAATAATACCTAGTTTGATTAATATTTCAATTAAATTTAGTGTAGGCGCACGATTTACTTTCAGACGTATAACAGGACGGATGAAGAGAAAAGGCTTAATATTTATTATAGCTTGAGGCAAGAATTTATAGATGCAGAAAAGATAGATAAAATTAGCTCAACGAGTATAATTGTTCAATTCTTAAAACAAGAATATGGCAAAATACAAAATCGGTTTATATAGCAAACACTACATTTAATTGAAATATTAATCAAATAGGTATTATTTGTATAATAATTCAACATATGACGAATGGCTATTTACAACCTCCTATTTATGCTGCTACTGAAGGGTTATCAGGACTGTTAGAACTGCGGACAATAATCCGTTTTAATGAATCGAAAATAGGTTTTCTGGAAGCTTCCAGAATATCGTCGAATTGGCTTAAAATTACTATTTATATCCAACTTTGCAACAGAAATGTTTTGTTAATATCTGTTACTATTCAGTTTTCCTTAAATTACGTGCATAAATTCCAACATCGGTTTACTCCTTAGAATCACAAATACCACAAAATAATAAAGGAATTAAGCATGTGCAAAGGCAGTAAATGATTACGAATGAATGATATAAAAATACAGAATTACCATTAAAAGGTATTAAATAATAAAAAAAGTAATACAAAATGCATAGAGGGGAATATTTAAAACAAAATACAAGCAACACAACACCAGTATTTACACAATACAGAGTTTTTTCAAATCGCTTTAATTTTCAATCTCGTATCAAATATTCCATGATCTCGGTTTCCTAAATTCCCGCGTAAGTGATTACCGTTAAGGTCTGTGACCATTTCGTAGCGCTGCATGCCCAGTATAATTTGAGTTTGACCCTGATATGAATTTCTATTTACGCAATTAACACCCAGGCTTCCAACTGCGCAGTTAATCAAATAGGTGGGCAATTCATTACGACCCCTGCTGTAGTAAGTACACGAGTTGCGTTAATAGTAAGCTTGTTGTATGCAGCATTTCCCATTGATCTTTCATTGGATAGCTTGTATTACGAACTGTAATTGGGACTCGAGGCTTCCGTTGTTGTGGTGAAACTCAGACACAGAAGAGATGTAACCAGAATATCTACAACGGTTTCATCCTCTTGTAAGCATTTATTTGCCTCGCAAGGTCTATCTGCTAGAGCTGAAATGAATTTATTAAATGCCCAGGATTATAGCCGTATAGTGATGATTCCAGTATAATATTAATGGACTTCCAAGACCTACGTTCCGCGTTAATTTATTATATTGTATGCAGTTAACGGAACACTGTAACTAAACTGAACACTGTAACTAAACTGAACACTGTAAACTTTTGAACTTTGTATTTCATTCAGTAATGATTTTGAGTGCATCGAAGACGTGCGCAATGTAAATTATCAACAGTATTTAGAACATTTGTATTACGATAAAAAGTTAATGAATAACTTGGAGGATTTAATTTTAATGGCATTTTGCACCCTGTTTTGCAAAAAATGGTAAAACCTTTAGTACTTTCGCATTTTGTAGTATATTTTTTCTTGGATGCAATTAAAGTACTCTCATTCTTACTATTAAATAATCTATCTTACTTACATTCGTTTTTGATCGTTAAGTCCTTTATATTCGAATGAATCTGAAAAATTCTTAACCTTCGTACCCGTAAATAAGGATGAAATATATTTTCAGTCCACTGATGTATGTTCTTTCTAATTACTAAGGCTTTTGTTCTTTGCGACTTCTATTTTAAGGTTATATGAAATCGATTTATGCGTATTCCATTTAATTACTATAACCTCTTTCTTAAGAGTCCATTTTAGAATCTTCGCCTTGGGATGCATATCACCTAACGACCATCTTAGATATTAAACTAGTTGCATATTCATTATCGGCTACGTCTAATCTTTATATTGGCGAAACAACGGAAATCTTTGCAGATTTGTGATTAATGAAGGGAGGACATGTTGTTGATAACTTTAAAAAAGAAACCAGTAGTTATTCAGAAACCAATAATGAATTTAAATGGTTAGATTAAAGATTCGTATTATTCTTGATGGATTTAGATTGGTGGTTACTACAGTTGAAAAGTAAGCGCCTATGTAACAACTGTTAACCCTTTCAAAAATCTCTCCTTAATACATAATCACGACAGTGAGCTAAAAAATCTTCCTGATATGGAATATTTGCAACCAAATACATAAATGGTTTTGTGTGAGGCTGCAGAACTTCTTATTAAAATGCTTAATGTACATTTTACGCAAAATTATGCTTCGTGTTTATTATTTAAATCAGTTCAATGTTATATGAAAAGCCCCATTTAGATATGTTTAAATAAATGTAAACTCCTATTCGTAGTTTCCTCAGATATATTAAATTTTGCTGTATAAGATAAAAATTTAGAAGACAATTTTCAGCAAAAAAGTAATGGTATTGTTGTTTAATATAGTATCAATTGGGATCTATAATTTTCTCGTGTACTCAACAAATCAACGTTTACACGGTAGTAAGAAATCATTTGAACAAACAACGTGAAAGAAGCATAACGACAGAAAAATCTGAAAAATAAAGATTTAAAATTAAGAAAAAATCATTTTTGAAAATCCTATGATGGAGTAAAGCGAGAGATAACACAGGTATCTAGAAACGACGATATAATAAAAATAAATTAAAAACAGTAGATGTAAATGCAAATATGGTTGGAAAGTTCATATACGTATATATGTATGTGTGTGTGTGTAAGATATAACAAAATACACTCACGTTTGTGAAAATTGCAACACCAAGAAGGAATCGTCATAATTGAATGCAATTTAATACACAGTTGAGTGGTAGTGGTACAAATAAATGATTAAATGTTCAAAGCAAACAAACAAGAACAAGAGATCAGAATCAGTATTTTGTGTGGCCACCACGCGCCGCAATAAATGCTGCTACACGACGTGGCATGGAGTCAAACAAAGTTTGAATGTCTGACTGAGGAAGAGCATTCCATATCGTTTGTACGCGTACCCAAAGTTCGTCTGCAGACGCAACAGGACGAGGATCACGAGCAAGACGCCGACCAATGACATCCCACACATGTTCAATTGGCGACATATCCGGGGAACACGCAGGCCAAGGAAGAAGCTGTACCTGCTGCGCTGCAAAGAAGGATTTAACAATCCGAGCAGTATGAGGGCGGGCATTGTCCTGTTGAAATACAGCGCCTGGCAAGCTTTGAAGGAAGGGAACAGCTTCGGGCTGTAGAACTTCACGGATATACCGGTTGCTGTTCAGATTGCCCACAATTCGTAGCAATTGAGATCGTCTATGATATGCTATGGCGCCCCAGACCATAACTCCGGGTGTTCGTCCACTGTGGCGTTCGATAATGCACTCCGGAAGGTGGCGTTCACCGGCATAGCGTCTGACACGAATGCGGCCATCATGGTACCACAAATTAAAGCGGGATTCGTCAGAAAACACGACATGCTGCCAATCAGCACGCCAGTCTCTATGCTGATTGGCCCATTGTAGCCGCAGGCGGCGATGGTCGTGCGTTAGGGGGATCCTGTATAAAGGAGTCCGTGCGCGCAGTCCACACTGCAGCAGACGTCTACGAATTGATGAAGCACACAATGAAACACCTGTAGCTATTGACCACAGTGCTGCCAATTGTCTAGAGGAAGCTGTACGGTCCGTCCGCGCCATGCGGACCAGGTGTCTATCATCGCGAGCTGACGTCACATTTCGGGGTCCACTCCCGGATTTCCGAGTTGTCCGACACTCGTCCGTCCACTGCTTCCAAACGCGCATCACTGTGCTGCTGTTACGCTGCACACGAGAGGCTACTGCACGATACGACAATCCAGCTTCACGAAGGCCGATGATTCTCCCTCGTTCAAACTCTGTAAGTTGTTCAAATCTCGCTCTCTTTCGTCGACGAGGCATAAGTACAGATTGAGTTAACGTTTACCACTAGCAGATAACCACCGATAACCATACACGCCTCGCTACAGCCGTCTATTTATTCGGATCCATCAGCCGTTCAGAGGACGCTGCTCAGCATACGCATGCGCTACGGATTTGCAATTCTAATCATTTGCATATCATGCGCTACTTTGCATTTCCTGAAAATTTCAGCTCACTCGCGTAAGTCCTTCATGGTGTTGCAATTTTCACAAACGTGAGTGTAATTAAGTGTTATTCAATATGGTGAAATCTTTCATAACGTGCAGCAAATTAGCTGATAATATCAAAACGGCGAAATCCGAAATTAAATTATATTAAAAAATATATATATAATAGGCTCAATCTGAAGATTTAAATATGGAAAACATTAGTGCTACATTTCTGCTGCTCAAAGTAACGAACGATCCTTACCCAACGAATGACCCAATGAATTATCCAAAATGCAAATTACCGATACATTTTTATGCGTCGATGTGTGAATTCTGAAAGCAATGTACATGATTTCCAGAAACAATCACACAGAAGACACCAGATTTACTCTATCTCTTGTTTGGAAGGATGTAACGAACATCACTTAACGTTGTTACTGGCATAAATTGTGGCCCTATGATCATGTTCGTAGATGAAGAATTGAGCGATGAAGTCTTGGCTTTCATACACGTCCCAACGCCCGTGTCCGATATCTTAGATTTAGTTACATTGTTCGGAAAAGGTTAGTATTAGCAACGAGGTGGTGTAGGCTTTGTTGGATGCTGACAATTCTGTTTCCTTCATATTGCCCCCCCCAGGGGGGATACTGGTTAGTAATGCTGACTAAGGGTCGGTCCTCGAATCCCAGTGATGGCTTGAATGCTTGTAACAATTCAGCGTCTATGTGTCAAGGGACAGTCAAATACACAAG
>KK116848.1:42599-57501 GCA_000611955.2 Stegodyphus mimosarum | reverse complement strand
GTAATGAGCAAACAGAAAGATGAGAAGAATAGGGAACTTGATAATGAGAACTTGCCGACCAGGAACGTTGTGTGGAAGGAAGCTGAAGAAAGACTGCAAAACTTCCATAAAATTTGCTTGGAAAGTGGGTTCTTCTATATATTTATGAAGCCTCATTATATATATATATATATATATATATGCAAGACATAGCAAAATACAGTAGCTGCTTTAAAAAAATAATTAGCGACATCAAAATTAACGTTATAGATTTGATGCTCTTCTCCTAAACTCATTTGTGCTCCCGAATACGAGATCTTTCTATGTTATGTAACGGTACGTGAAAAGGGCAACTAAAACTGACATTAACCAGTCATGGCTTGCCTCTACAATTACATCAAACTTAGTACAAATACAGCGGGTGAATAAACTACCTCATTCTTCTCCTTCCTTTTCCTAACTGCTGCTCTGTCAACACCGCGTCGCCTTACTTTTACTTAAATGCCTGCGGCATTTCTTTTTAAGAACCCCTATACATAGAAATTTATCATATTTCATTGTGACTGAATCATAGAAATGTATCGGATTTCATTATGATTGGGTAAATATCTGCGGAGATGATTTTATATGCTTGGTAATAAAGATTGGAAATTCGTCTAATTCATTTTTGTGTCGGCGTCATCTGTTTGTCTTCCCAGCCTACCATTATGCCACCACGACTATGCTTCAAAACCATTACACGCACATATATATATATAAGACAAATTTTGAAACTACGGCGATAATCTTCATCTAAGGAGGCAGGCATTTAAAGTTATGTATTGATTATTATCACACTAAGAAAGTCGTATATATATATATATGGTAATTCTGAAAGGCTGTTTAATTTCATCCTTCTGAAATATAAAACATTCATATATGCACATGCTATAATTTTAAGTATTCTGTAGATTTTTACATTGTTTATTTACTTGTGACCAATAAATCTAAAAACATGACCAACGGGTTTTTCATGCTGGAATATCTGCAGATGGCATTACAGACATATATATTAAATTCTGAAGAAAAATCTCTTGCTCGGATCGGCAAGGTCCTGCTACTGAAGATTAAGGATGGTCCTATCCTATTTTGAATATTTAGTTGATCGATTTTCCTGCTTTAACGTTTAGTTTACTTTTTATGCCAACTTTAGTTTGTGAAGCAAAGCTATATAACATACAAGTCGCAATATCTCGCAACACTGAAATTTATTTTTCAAAAAGTGTTTCGGATGCCTTTCCTTAAATATGGTAATCGTACCTATGATCAACATTTCGACCATCAAGAAAGAAATGATCCCCACCCCCCCCCAAAAAAAGCATAAATATGAGTTGCGACAAGGGCACATTTATTTTCGAAAACGTCTGAGGTGCCATCTGCGACTAATTAACTCTCATTTAAATATTAGGGATATTAAGAGAAAATAATACTTTTCGAAATTCTGCTTCGACAGAGAAAGGATCTTGTCTCTCAAATAAACGACGACACCCATGTAATGAATTTTAAAACCAAACATTTCCCACTTCAAGATAATTTGGCGAAGGTAAAAAAATGGAGAGAAACAGATTTCGACGCTTTCTCATCGAAGGGGGATGTTAAGGTCTAAAAGTTAAATGATTATCATTATCTCTGATACGTAGGGAAGTCGTTAAACGTGTATTAAGAGCACGTCCCTTCCCCCCGCCTACGCTAATCACCATGTCATTAGCATTTGGCGTCCGCCAAAGGCTCGTACACGAAGTGAAATCGTTCAGCCATCCAACCTTCAGTGCTCTGGTGAGGACTTCCAGCAAAGGAGGAGCAGGTAAGGTAGAAAGTTTGTTAGCAAACTTGTGTCCATGACAGGCGAGCCTGACTTTTAGGGTGATAAATCACAAAACAATAGGAGAAACGTCAAATTACTCATGGCACAGTTATTGCTAGAGCTTGTGATGAATTACAAAACAATAGATTTAACCTCATTTTAAATAAATCAAGATAAATTTAAATGGAAGATATTTCTTTACAGGAGACAGCTTGAAGTTAGTTATTCGATGAAGTTTCGCACGTGATTAATTTTCTCTGGACAGGGCGAGATAATTTACAGTACAAAGCAGAATGCTTGAAAAAATATTGCTTCAAAACAATTAAATAAGGCTAAGAAATACAAACAAATGTGTGTGTTACTTGTAACCTCAAAAACTGAAATAAATCTGATAAATACACTCGGAAATTACGATCATTCATTAACGAATACTACTGAATTAGTTATATGTCATGTTGCAAGAAAGTAAAACACTCATTATATGGAGTAACAAAACCTCATTTTATTTACAAGACTGTAGGTTCGTAAAAGGTTGCGGTTTCACACACCGCTACTTCGAGACAAAGATGATCACCGTCAGTTAACATTCTAACCTGGCTAAATACTGGCATGAAAAGCGATTTGGCTTATCAAAAGTCAACAATACTACGATATAGTACTTTAATTCTTTTATTCCGTACGTTCACATTAAAAACACGCACTGAACAATATGAACAAGAATCCAGTAGTAGTATATATATCCAGTAGTAGTATAATATAATACATATTGTTACGGATTTCATATTTATTTGGTTATTTATTTAGAATTGTAATAAAAATTGCTTTATTTTCCCGTGCAACGCAGACGATATTTGAAGAGAAATTACGTCGGAAAAATAAAAAAAATAAAAAAATAATAAATCTGAAATGTTTCAGATTTTAAATTACGTCCAAAGGGACGTTTATTTAACATTTTGTGTGTTACCTTTATTTGTTAAATACCATGTTCTTCGCACTTATACCATAAAATTCAGTTCAACAGCAATATCGCAAAATAATTTTAAATTGAGCATATCTTTAGAAATTTCGGTACACGCTCTCACGCGCTGGAGATAAAAATGTTTTTCTGTACAACGTTGGTATTGCTGGCTTTGAAATCTTTGAGTTTGTTAATGAAAAATTCGTTAAAGTTTTAGAGAATATTGTTACGAATTTCACATTTATTTGGCTATTTATTTAGAACTGTAATTAAAATTCCTTTTTATTTTCCCGTGCAACGCACGCAGACGATTTTTGAAGAGAAAGCTACGTCAAAAAAAATAATAATAATAACATGCATACATTTATGCAGATTTTTCATTTTTTAAACTTTAATGCAGAGCGATAACATTTAGTGGCAACAATTTGAAAAGTGAATCGGGCATTCAGAGTGAATCAACGCAAAATCGCAAAACGAAAGTAATAGTCCTTCGGGACTAAATCCCTTTGGACTAAAAAGAGCGCGTGCATTTAATATTTAATAAATAAATATCTCGTATTCACTGTTGCCATCCAGAAAAATCGAGATTGTTCTAGTGATAATTAAAAAGCTTATAAAAGCCGAATTGAAACACCTCAACTCAGTTGTAGTTGTAATTGTAGCCGTTTAAAGCGAACTGCTGTTTGTTTATCTAATGCTGTAGCGATTTCGCTGAGATAGAATTAGTTTATCTGTTTTGAATTGAGTTTTGCTAAACGTTTGAGATATTGTGATATTGTGCGAATATCTCTGAAGAAATATTTCAGCATTTTGATTTATTTCTTGTGTAAAGAATAAATTTTGTTAACTTTTTAACGTCTTGTGCATTCAATCCATAACGAACCAGTACGCACGAATCAATATATTTGTACTGATACGGTATACAAGCTTAAACGTAAAATTATCCCAAATTTTTATTTTATACTTCAGTGGCGATTATATACGATTTTGTAATGCCACTCACAAAGAGCCAACAGCTTATACATATGTCGAAAATGTGAGTTTTTCAAATTATTCCCGTAATTTAACGGGTAAACATAATTCTTGCTGTGTTCAACTCATCAATTCTTTGTACTCATTTTCTTGCCATCAAATATGTGTTCAAGGTTTCTAGCCATAAACCTAATGTGCAACTACCTTTTCATCCTCCAAAGAATAAACGCTTTTTTTATTAATTTTTTTAGCTAAAAAATCTGATAGCTGCTCAATTTGCCACTTTATTGCTTTTAAATGGCCGATCATCTTGCAATTGTTTTGTTTTAACCTAATATTTATTATTTGTCAGGACGAGCCTCCTTCACCTCTATCTAGACTGCATCAGAAGTTCAAGCACGTTACGTGGTTCAAGCCCCTTTTGTATGATTTTAATTTTTATTTTACTTTTTGTAGTATTTGTGCTATCAAGAAAATAAAATATATACGATGCATGCATATTAAGATTTGCAATAACGTTTCCTGCAGATGAAATTTCATATTGATTTGTATATGCATATTATTGACAACAGATTCTGGTAAGTAAACTAACATACAACTCATTGAAAACGTAAATAGTTGCATCATTTGAAACATTTTCGTATGCAAAAATATACGTCTACGACTAACAGTTACGAAATAGAAGACGTCTACGGATGTTTCAGGACATAATGTACACGTAACAATTTGTACGAGAACTGACTAGATGATGAAACCAATTACTTAGCAGTCGTGATTAGGATGATGATAGGCAGATTTAGCTCGCACACAAGTATACCCTACTCGGGAATATAGCTTGAAACTGTTGTGTAGATAACTGAAACTTTGGAAAATCACCATTAGTTCGATAGTCAAAATATTTTATTTATGGACGACAAATTTTATAGCATTTATCTTCTTGGTTGGTACAACATTAGGAATGCTATAAACGCCTCCCAGTTTTACAAAGGCAAATCACATTTTTACAATAGATGAAGCTGCCAAGCGGTTAATTACATGTTTACGTAGCGAGAGAATGCAGAAAAAGTGACTACGTACTTCAGCAGGGCCTATAAACAGTAAGCTCGGATCGCTTTGTTTGAGTCATGAACAGCGATTGGGCAAGACCTTACAGCATTGTGGATTACTGCAGAAGAACTAATGACCCAAATGGCGCAGTGTACAGGTTTTGAAGGATGTTGTGTTTAATTAAAATTAGGAATTAAAATATCTATTGTCAATTTTGTTAGTAACTATCTTTCATATTTTGTATCTTGCACGCACACACACACACATACACACATGTAATGATTCTAAACGTATAGAGGAAAACATTGTAACTTTTAAACTTTTAACAGCTTTTGATACTGCGTAGATAGCTAAGTGGTAAGAGAAGAGGAAAGAATTGATACCAAACTAAATTTAGCCAATTATCAATCTTTATTCGTAGATTTTCAGGCACACTAGAATAATTCCTTGTGGACAATATACTTTTTAATCATAGCAATTATGATAATTTCTTCTATGCACATATAAAAGTATGCGACGTCATTTTAGGCAAATGAGCAGCACCATGGAAAAATAGCGTGTTGTCAGCATGAAAGGGTAAGCGAAAGATAACAGCAGTTCCAAAGAAGACGGAAAGTTTCAGTTCGACTTAGAGAGATATTTTTGGTTTACAGTTATTTGATTGGGCAGGAGGTATCTGCATTAAGACATTACGTAATTTCGAATATGAGAGAAAGGATGAATTTAGGGGGAGAACACCAAATTTAGAATTTTTATTTTGAGATTGCCAATTTTTTTTTTAAACAGCTATCGTACACTCACGTTTGTGAAAATTGCAACACCATGAAGGACTTACGCGAGTGAGCTGAAATTTTCAGGAAATGTAAAGTAGCGCATGATATGCAAATGATTAGAATTGCATATCCGTAGCGCATGCGTATGCTGAGCAGCGCCCTCTGAACGGCTGATGGATCCGAATAAATAGACGGCTGTAGCGAGGCGTGTATGGTTATCGGTGGTTATCTGCTAGTGGTAAACGTTAACTCAATCTGTACTTATGCCTCGTCGACGAAAGAGAGCGAGATTTGAACAACTTACAGAGTTTGAACGAGGGAGAATCATCGGCCTTCGTGAAGCTGGATTGTCGTATCGTGCAGTAGCCTCTCGTGTGCAGCGTAACAGCAGCACAGTGATGCGCGTTTGGAAGCAGTGGACGGACGAGTGTCGGACAACTCGGAAATCCGGGAGTGGACCCCGAAATGTGACGTCAGCTCGCGATGATAGACACCTGGTCCGCATGGCGCGGACGGACCGTACAGCTTCCTCTAGACAATTGGCAGCACTGTGGTCAATAGCTACAGGTGTTTCATTGTGTGCTTCATCAATTCGTAGACGTCTGCTGCAGTGTGGACTGCGCGCACGGACTCCTTTATACAGGATCCCCCTAACGCACGACCATCGCCGCCTGCGGCTACAATGGGCCAATCAGCATAGAGACTGGCGTGCTGATTGGCAGCATGTCGTGTTTTCTGACGAATCCCGCTTTAATTTGTGGTACCATGATGGCCGCATTCGTGTCAGACGCTATGCCGGTGAACGCCACCTTCCGGAGTGCATTATCGAACGCCACAGTGGACGAACACCCGGAGTTATGGTCTGGGGCGCCATAGCATATCATAGACGATCTCAATTGCTACGAATTGTGGGCAATCTGAACAGCAACCGGTATATCCGTGAAGTTCTACAGCCCGAAGCTGTTCCCTTCCTTCAAAGCTTGCCAGGCGCTGTATTTCAACAGGACAATGCCCGCCCTCATACTGCTCGGATTGTTAAATCCTTCTTTGCAGCACAGCAGGTACAGCTTCTTCCTTGGCCTGCGTGTTCCCCGGATATGTCGCCAATTGAACATGTGTGGGATGTCATTGGTCGGCGTCTTGCTCGTGATCCTCGTCCTGTTGCGTCTGCAGACGAACTTTGGGTACGCGTACAAACGATATGGAATGCTCTTCCTCAGTCAGACATTCAAACTTTGTTTGACTCCATGCCACGTCGTGTAGCAGCACTTATTGCGGCGCGTGGTGGCCACACAAAATACTGATTCTGATCTCTTGTTCTTGTTTGTTTGCTTTGAACATTTAATCATTTATTTGTACCACTACCACTCAACTGTGTATTAAATTGCATTCAATTATGACGATTCCTTCTTGGTGTTGCAATTTTCACAAACGTGAGTGTATTTATTCTGCAACAAATCTCTTGAGCAAATAGATGTTTGTAATGTGAAATTGCGTTGATGAAATTTTTCGGCATAATGCAAAAGTTTATCCAAGAGTATTCTAGTTAATCCCGTACGTCTGGCAACTTTAAGAACAATTTTTGCATGTGCGTGTTAGAAGAGTGCAAAATTAAATTTTGTTTTTTCAGCACAAACCCTTTATCTAAGTTTTGGGATGTTGCAATTCGGGATAGTTTCAGCTACGGGAAGCTATTTCGATTAAAAATATATATGTAATGTTAAAACAAGAAAGAAAGAACTTTTGCACTGAAGTAATCAATAAATTATCTGTTGCAGGATAGAATATAATAACTTAAAATGATGTTTTTGCTATTGAATCCGGACTCTTATGAATACATTTACTGGAAAGCGTGAAATTGAGATGCTGGTCTATGTATGTACGCAAGGGCTCGAGTGTTTCTAGAAACTCAGTTGAGAAAGCTCAAGCGCCTAGGAAGATTAATTACAAAGCTTCCTAAAATTTATTGAATAGGATTTATTATATAGCTGCCTGAAGATTTATTATATAGAAATTCTAAATTCTTTCAAATAGCGTTTTTGCCTGTTGAACAGCGGAAAGATAGTATATACCTGTTGAAAAAACATAGTGCTGTTTGTATAATAAAAAAGGTTTAAAATTTTTAAATCGTGAGAGTGTACTTTCCTAAATAGAATGAATCAATAAGATTAAGCTAATAAACAATATTGTACATATACGGATAATTTTTGTGAAATTATATGTGAAAAATACTGTATTTTTCTGTATAATGTAACATGATAATCTAAAGAGAGGATACTCTGCGGGAGAAAAGGAGAATACAGGAGTAAGTTTATTTAATACTGAGTAAATGGCTATCTCGCTAACTTGGTGACTAATTTTGTTGCTAAATCTGGGCAGAAGGCGCCAAACTCGGCGACCATTTGGATCCCATCTCTGTATTACCATAATAAATATTGTAATTGAAGAACTGTAATTGACTTCAGATGCAACTGTAACTTTACCTGACCACATATGCCTTCCAGTAACTTCGCGAAGCACTAGAAATATCTCGGTGGCCGGGTAAAAACTATATTATTGCGTTATACGGGTTCGTGGATTTGAGAGTATCCTATGAAAACACGATGCAGAACAATAAAGAGCACAATTTATTTACAAGAATCACTATTTACAGCACAGTTCCAAAATCATCTTTAAAAGCGTCGAAAATCTACAGTAAATACGCTGAAACAATCAGCAACACAGCTTCAGGCTGTAACTGTAAATGTAGCTTCACGGCAACACTAAACTTATAATAAACACCGTGGAACAATCACCAATACACTGTCAAGCTATACTGTAAAGGTAGCTTCACGGCAAAGCACTATCTCGATCGCTTTCCGTTCACAAAAGTCTCGCGTAGCTTAGCACTCACAGTAAGCAGCTATTCTCACAATTCTCACACAATGCAGCGATTCTCACACTTCGCTCAACTCTTGCAACAACGCCGGCTCTCCGAAACGAAGGGGTTTATATAGCTTTTCCTTAGGTTCCACACGTTTCGAGAAATATCTCGACAGGAAGTTATTCTAGAAGCTTCCCGATTGGAGAATGGGATATCGCCAATTTGTTCGCCGAAAGGGCGATAAAGTCGCCAACCTGGCAACCCTCCCATACACTATTTTATGGCAACCCTAGTGCTATGCCGGAAAGCTTACATGCAGGCCCAACCGCCGAATTTTTCGCAACAATATAATACCGGAGAGAGCATCTGTTCTCAGTTGTTGTCATGAGTTGTTTGTTTAGAGCGACTTCGGACTATTGAAAGCTTCTCCTTTTGCATGCGCTTTACTTTGTGTTGTGGTTAACTATCTTAAGTAGTTTGAAGTGTAACTACTCCTTGTACTCTGTGATACTATGTACGAGTATTTCTGCGGAATGTTCCAGAACTCTGAAGTGTTTCTTTTGATAAACTAAATTTTATCAACCAATCAGCGGACCTCTGTGCATTCAGCTACTACGAACCCGTAGGCACACAACAGTATAATTAATAACGCTCTTGTTAAAACATGAAAAATCCTTGTTAGTTTACTTCAAATGAAATTTTTGCCGTTCAGAATTATTTTGCGGCTTTAAAATGATGCAAATGTATAGTTAAGGCTGCTAGAAATTTAGTTCCGGTTCTTAAGCATTTCTGAATCCTATCATATGGCTCCAAATGATGCAAAAATTTGGCCATCCGTGACCTATAAATTAGTCTTACCACTTTTGTATTATGGCACGTTACTCCAAATTGTGCTACAACATCTGAGTCCATTTACATTAAAGAGACATTAGGATTTTTTTGAAGCAGGAGATGTTAAAAGTGTGCAATGCCCTCGCCGGGACTCGAACCACGGACCTCTCGAATACGCGCGAACGTACTGACCGCTACACCACGAAGGCATGTTAAGAAAGCGAAAGAAATACCTTATATACTCCCCCTTTTAAATGGCGACTGGGGATTAGGGGACCCAATCGCCAAATCCTGGTGGTGGAGATCATCATCAACCACCTTTTAATTCGGGCGCCACCTAAAAAGATTAGGAGTTTGGGGAAGCAGGAGATGTGAAAAATGTGCGATGCCCACGACTCGAACCACGGACCTCTCGAATACGCGCCGAGCGTGCTGACCACTACATTACGAAGGCATACTAAGAAGGCGGGAGAACTACCTTATAACGTTAATCCTCCACATTCCCCAAAATTGCCAGCTTATGCGGCATATGACGTTTCATGTCTGCCAGTATCTGAATGGATAAGCCTTCTGAACACTGATAGTTTGATACGAGTTCGAATTCTGGCAGACGGTTACAATATGTATTTTCGTGCTTCTCTCCATGTGTACTAATTATAAGCCTTTTGCTTTTAGAAAGTCCTTCTCAAAGGCATCTCAGTCAAAGACATTTATTTATCTCTTTCATATAAAGCTCGCGTGCTTTCCCTTAATGAGATAAACAGACTAGCTGTTTTTTTTAAATACAAATGCTTTGTTTTCAAAGAAACAAATGAAAAGACATTTCATTTGCGTTATTATAACAGAAAATGGCTTCTCAAATAATGTAATAATAAAATAAACATTATTTGTAGTTCAATATTATTTTGACTAAGATTTCCTTTCTGGATTTATGCTGTCTTTGAAAATGAAACAACCTTTTGTAAATTCTAAAATTGTTGAAAGTAATAATCAAATAATTAGTATTCTTTGTTTGAACACTGAGCGCTGTTTCCTTTTATTTCATTTGGATTTCAGGAATTCAAATGCCAGACTCTTATTTTAAATCAAATAAATTTAATTTACTCTAAATAAATTGACGAAACACAGATTCTGTTGCTAGTTGTTAAATTGAATTAAGTGTTAAAATATCAAGAGTTTAAGTTAAAGCAGGAATAACTAATTCACTAGTTTTATTCTTACGTTTTAGTGCTCAAACTCGCTGAAGAAAGAATAATCGCAACGCTTTGAATAGCGGAGAGGTAATCAGAAGATGGCGAAAAAAAATTGTTTTATACACAAAAGAACGATTGACTCTTTCGAAATCAGTAATTCACAAACAAAGGATGAAAAAAAATACTTTATGTTTAAATATTTCTTCTTTTTTTATAAATAGTATCCTTAAGAGGCCTTTGATAATGAAAAAAGAAAATGAAACAGTGACACGCGAATGAAAATTTCCGAGGAAGAAAAGAATTAAAGTGAAATGAAGAAAATTAAAAAAAATAAAAGTGCTGTTAAATATACAGATACGAGTGAACATTTTCACAGCCTTGTGAAACATCACTAAAAGGACCTTCATTCGTATTCAGTTCATATATCATTCAGATAACAAACATCCGTTTGTAAATTTAAATAACTCTCGCTGCATAAAGTGCATTACAATGTTTGCGTGCTCTTATTTATATATCCATCCGTGCTCTTATCTATTAAGTAGTTTTTAAAAAAGTGTTAGGATAAATCTCCTTATCTTAAGGTAGTGTAATTCTTCTCGAAAAACTTCGCTTTTATTCTGTTAAAATGCGTGGAATTTCTTTCTGAGGAAATGCACTTTACAGAGCGCATATCCAGGGAACGAATACATTTCAAGAGAAAAACATTAAAATGCGATTTATTTTATAAAAAAGCTTTTATTGCCTTTTTTTTTCATTTTTTATCTGTTGGTACGCTTGAATTCCGTAAGTTGTATGCCCAAGTAAATTTAGGCATGCATTTTGTAACCTTTTATTGATATTGCAGAGAGAACGTATGATCTTTCAGTGATAGCAGTATTTGCATAAAACATTCTGTTGTTTATTTTATGAAAATTGGATGCTCTTTAGAGTGTAATGTGAATGGAATATATTCCATGGAGTTAATTTTGATTTTAAACAGCAAGTTTTAGAGGATTAAGATTGTCTGTGCTTATATGGATAAATGCTGTCTTTAATAAGACATCAGCGGCCACTATTTTGAATTAAAAAGTTATAGATGTAACGCTAACTTGCATGGTGCAGTACCGCTTTTAAAACGCTTTTCGTACCTTATTGAATTACATATTTTACAAAAATATTGGGAATTTTGGCGAGAAATCTCCCATTTGGTGACCTTTGGCGACATGCCATAGACGGAGCGAGATCATGCTAGAACTAATTCTTACCTGTTTTCCCGAAAATGTTATTCCAGAACATACTTTTAAAACTCTTTTCGTACCTTATTGAATTAAGATGTTTTACAAAATATTTGGAAATTATTGGGAGTTTTGGCGCGAAATCTCCCATTTAGTGACCTTTGGTGACATGCCATAGACGGAGCGAGATTATGGTAGAACTAATTCTTACCTGTTTTGTCAAGAATGTTTTGGAATGCAGGTCAAGGGCTATACAGGGTGTCCCAAAACGACCGCATAAACTCTGCACAGCTAGATTCCTCGTTGGGAGTACATAAAAACTGCCCAAAGAAGCGTTCCTGTACGATCCATAGTTTACGAGAAAAATACGAAAAATAAAGTATGACGTCACTGCCGGTGCAAGAAAAAAACACTTTATTGGACATATCAAGAACAGTATTGGCATATCTTTCCAGACGATAATGTTTAAAACGTTCGCCGCGCATATCGCGTCGTGCATGCGGTGACAACACCAATGGACTTAGTTGCTCGTCTGCATGCTGCTTGTACTTGGGTGGACCCCGCGATGCTGAAACGTTTGATGGCAGCCATTCGACGGCGTGCTCACGCCTGCCTCGACATGCACGGCGGACTCTTTGAACATCTGCTTTAAATTGTGCATATACTGCTGTTGATATGTTCAATAAAGTGTTTTTTCTTGCACCGGCAGTGACGTCATACTTTGTTTTTCGTATTTTTCTCGCAACCTATGGATCGTACAGGAACGCTTCTTTGGGCAGTTTTTATATACTCCCAACGAGGAATATAGCTGTGCAGAGTTTATGCGATCGTTTTGGGACACCCTGTATATACCTTGCCTGCAGTCGGAGTAGGAGAGTATCTTGAGTAGTATTTTGAATTCAGAGATTAGCTCGAGAGCGACCGAACCGAGTCGGGAGCGGTATATTAGTGGTTCCCCGTGAAGCTGCTTTCACCATTGTAGCCTGAAGGCTGTGTTGCTGATTATTTCAGCGTCTTCATCATAGTTTTTCGAAGCCTGTAAACGTGTCTTTGGAACACTCATGTGTAAAACTGGGAAATAAATGATGTTTAGATTCTTCATCGAGTGTAATCATCAGTTGCTCCAAATCGACGAACCCGTAGAACGCATAAATATATTGGAACAAAATAAATATTTTCCGCGTAACTGCGTAGTATTCCCTTGAAAACATTTTTCATAATTACTTAGCTTTTTCATGTTTCCAAAATAAGTTAACGCTGAACGAATTAATGATACTGGCAAAAACAGTGCCGTCTTTAGCTAGATTCAAAATGAAGATTTTTTATCTGAAGCAAAAGGGGAGAATATAAATAATACATTGCCTGAAACATGCATGTTGTGGAGGGCTGTAAAAATATAGTTTAAAACAATGTGTATTACTGGCTCATTGCCCATTATATAAGAATGACCACAGATGAAGTATTAAGCATAGTTGTCTGCCATGCATGCTTAATTAGATGAAGGATAAAAGTACATATACTGTGTGCATGTATTAAATGTAAGACTGAAGATATTGCTGAATTCACGGAAGTGCAGGCCTACTTCATTTTATTACGTTCAGCAAATATTGCGAATTCCTACCAATCGAAAGTTTGTGGCAATCTTGTGTCGAACTAGTATATTAGTGCCATTTTGCTAACTACCTTCGCGCATTTTGTTGATGCCTCGTGTTGGTAATTCTTGAAATATTTCTAGCTTCATTTTTTAATCAAATAAGATGTGTCAATTTTAATATTAAATGCTTAATTAACAATAATTCCGGTATATTTTATATAAAAAAAGAACTTATTATTTATAGTATACGGGATTTATAGGCAGGGTGTGACGGGAAAGATGGTCGTAGCCTTAAGGGATGTTAAAACATGGCAAAAGCACCAAATGTTTTAATAAAATTCGTGATGAAATGTGAAAATGGGAACAGAGTAAGTAGCTGATATCCATGTACATATATACGTTGTGCTATGGGCACAAGGAGTCCATAATACAAGAAAGTGCAAAACTACCTGAATACTCAATTTCCGAACGGATGGACTAGGCACTTATAAGATCTTTGATCACTTAGATCTCCGGATGTCTCCTGTCTTGATTTGAAATGTATCGTTTATGAGACGCTAAATTAGTCTGAGTCTTTTTCGTCAGAACTAGCTTTGCTACTGCAAAAATGCATTACATGCTGAGCATTTTCCAAAGTGTATCCCAATCATTTCACTGTCGTTGTAATGTACACTGCTCGACATTGAAAATGCAACACCAAGAAGGAGTGGTCAGAAATTTATGCAAATTTTAGAGTAGACGCACGTCACTGAGTTATGCGAATGATGTGAAATGCGAGCTCTCCGATGCACGTGAAGTAAGATATAAGGGAAGGAACGTTCAGAATGGGCAATATTCGTGTTGTTATTTCTACCAGACGAATTATCGAAGAAATTTGGTTTTTGACCCAGAGGATACGTGTAAAAGGAGAGAATGCCAGGCCACCGTCAACGAAGGCACTTCCAGCAGATACACGATTTTACGAAGGGTATGGTGACTGGAATGAGAAGGGCGGGTTGATCCTTATGTCAAATCGTAGTTGATACCCACATGGATGCGAGCACGGTGCATCGGCTATGGCGAACATGGTTGGAACAAGGGAATGTGGGAAGATGGAGGGGTGCGGGTGCAGCCAGAGTGACGTCAGCACGCGTGGATCGACGCATCCGCAGACAAGCTGTGGCGGTCCCGCAAGTCACTTGCACCGCGATTTTGCAGCATGTGCAAGATACCCTGGATGTTCCCGAGTCGACGAGAACCATTTCCCGTCGATTGGTTGAACGTGGCCTGCACTCAAGGCGACCGTTAAGAAGACTGCCATTGACCGCACAGCATAGACGCCAACGTTTAGAATGGTGCCGTACTGGAGCGATGTGGATGACAGAATGGCGAAACGTCGTGTTCTCAGATGAGTCCCGCTTCTGTTTATCCAGTGACAGTCGCCGCATACGTGTGTGGCGTCGACGTGGAGATAGATCTAATCCGGCAGTAACTGTGAAACGCCCCACCGCGCGACAACGTGGCATAATGGTTTGGTGCGCTATTGCCCACGATTCCAGGTCACCTCAAGTTTGTATTCAGGGCACTATGACGGCGTAACGATACTTGGATAATGTGCTGCCGCCGTTGGCAATCCACTACCTTCAGGGGCTGCCT
>KK116848.1:21868-42588 GCA_000611955.2 Stegodyphus mimosarum | reverse complement strand
GATAACACCCGACCACACAGTGCTCGCATCTGCCAACATGCTCTGCAAGGTATACAGATGCTTCCCTGGCTACCGTACTCCCCTGATCTGTTACGAATCGACCATGTGTGGGATGGGATTGAACGCCGTTTACAGACTCTGCCCCTGCCTCCTTCAGAAGACGAACCGTGGCAAATGGATGCAAGGGAATAGACACCATCCGCACTCATATTGACTCTATGCCTAGACGGTTTTCTTCGTGCATCGCTGTCCGCGGTGGTCCTACATCCTACTGAGCCGACGCCGTTCTCGCTCTGTATTCTGACTATCATTTTGAAATAAAGATCACTTATTGCTGCTTGCTGTCTCTTTTTTCCAAATTTCATCACTTTCTGACCACTCCTTCTTGGTGTTGCATTTTCAATGTCGAGCAGTGTATATATTGCAGTTTATGGTTGTTATTTTGAAAACTTTTTATAAATATCAAACATTATTGAATTGAATATTCATAATTAAAACGACTTCTTGTTCTCCATGGTCTTCATATTTACTATGTTTTCGCGTTCGCATTTCGCTTTTCATATTTCAGTGCGCTTTGTGTTTCACTTTAAAATTATGACCCAGTTTGCTTTTTACATTTCATACATACAAATATTCGCGTATTTGACAAAATCGGCTTTGGAAAGCTATTTTTATGTTCTTTCCTTGTAGGCCCGAATAAAAAATTAAGCTTCCCGTACTTTTATTAAAAGGTGTTATGTGACCAAAACTGCCTCAAGCTCCGAGTCTGTTTACGTTTAATAATTTTGAAGCATGAGTCTGCAATCTTAGTCGTGCAGTTCTACTTAGATATTTAGTCGTGCAGTCTTTTTAAAGCAAATTTATATTTAATGGAAAATGAAATGGAGGGGAAAGCGTCACGTGACTCATTTAACTGAAATATTTTACTGAATTGTGGTAAGCTAGAAACGAATCTACAGTATCTCACATTATACTTGCACGTAATATACCTACAGACACCTACAGTTTCCAAAAAATCTGTATTTATATAGCTTTAATACATTTTATGCTACATGTTTTACTGTATAAGTTTACATATTACTCAGTCACATCTGAAACTACAATATCTAATAAAATAAAACAGTGACGTGCTTAAGGTATTCTTTTTGTCGAGTCTGGACATCATTCGCATTGGTTCTCGGAACATAACCAATCTGCATTTCAATGCTCTTGCATTCACTCGAAAAAATACAAGCTTCCATTCTCTGTAGTCTATTTGATTTCGAAAACTTGAAAAGAGGAAATTGTTTCCTTTGGCATAGTGTTTTCGCATGCCTGCCGAAAAAAATTCACTTCTACTTGCATTATATTCGAAGGAGAGAACCAACATATTGCGCGGAATGTTGGGCAGTATTTTCTTTTATAAAAATAAGAAATCAAGACGGAATCGAAAAATCACTTTCTTTGAAGGGGGTTGTGAAGACTGATCTAAAGATTTGTTAGTCCGCAGATTGCTTCGGTACTAACGAAAAGAACTATCAATAACCAAGGGCAAACAAATAATTTTTGAATTCAAATCTTTCTGCTTTGCATCTGTAGCTGAGTTTTCGGATCCGCAAAAGAAAGTAATGACTTTTTTTTTGGTCCATACTTAATATTTTTTGGGAGGGGGGGTTGCCGTTTATTTTTAAATATGAATTATTAACCAGAGTATTTTATTTATAAATACATCGTGGGCTGTGTTTACTACTCAGTGTACAAGTAATAAACATCTAATTTGTACTTTTTTACTCCTTTTTGAGGATATTATATATTTGAAATTCCGAAATATTTTGAAAAATATACAGCTTCCCAGAAGCAATGAACAGACTAAACTCGCATCGAAAAACGTATAGCAAAGGCCCATTTTTTAAGGGGGAAGGGGTGCATGGGTTTCCCAGAATCTGATTTGTTTATAAATAGAGAGATTTATACAGAGCTCAGTTTTGAGAAGTATGCATGTTTTAAAATTGAAATCTAAATTATTTACTTAATAGTTATTTATATTATATTTAGTGTCTGTATATTATTAGACCAAAAGGCTATTAATTTCGTTTTGACATTTTGCGTCGATTCACTTTCAAATTGTTACCACCAAATATTATCGCCATGTATTATATTTAAAGAAACTAAGTAATTAAGAATCTGCTTGAATGCATGAATGTTTCTCGCATTGTGATAAAACAACGGTACTAAAGAGCCATCGAGTTTTGAATAATGTAATCTTCCTCCGACTATAGCATCTGGAAGTCCTAATTTGGACTTTGTTTTATTATCGAATTCATATTTTGTAACACTTTAACGAATTTTTTATGAACAAACTCAACGATTTCAAAGCGAGCAATGGAAATTCTAAAGATATGCTAATTTTAAAATTATTTTGTGATATTGCTGTTGAATTGAATTTTATGGTTCAAATGTAAAGAACATGATATTTAATAAATGAAGGTAACACAAAAAAGATTAAAAACAGTCCTTTTGGGCGTAATGTAAAATCTGAAAGCTTTCAGTTTTTTTTTTAGTCCAAAAATTTACCCAGAAGGACTATTAATTTCGTTTTGGCATTTTGCGTTGATTCACTGCAAGCGTTGTTTCACTTTTCAAATTATTGCCACCAAATATTATCGCCCTGTATTATATTTAAAGAAATTAAATAATTAAATAATAAGAATCTGCAATAATCTGTATGCATGTTTCTCTCATTGTGATAAAACCACGAAGAGCCATCAAATTTTGAATAACGCACCCGTCCTGCGAATACGGGCATCTGGAAGTCCAAATTTGAAATTTGGAATTTGTTTTATTATCGATTTCATATTTTTTAAAACTTTAACGAATTTTTGATTAACAAACTCAAGGATTTCAAAGCGAGCAGTGGCAACGTTGTACAGATAACACATTTTTATGGCCAGCGCGTGAGACTGTGTATCGGAATTTCTAAAGATATGCTCATTTTAAAATTATTTTGCGATATTGCTCTTGAACTGAATTTTATGGTTTAAGTGCGAAGAACATTATATTTAATAAAAAGAGGTAACACAAAAAATGTAAAAAAAAAAACCCTTTGGACGCAATTTAAAATTTGAAACCTTTCAGGTTTTTATATATATGCTATATTTTTTGTCTATATATTTTCTTTTCTTGAAACTGTTAACATAGAACCGCAAAACGTTTAGTGTAAATTCTATGTAGAGAAACTTCACGATTTATCTCCCAATCTTCCTATGAATTATGTTCTTTCCCTCGATAATTTTACTCTCCTAAGCGTAGATGAATAGTCTTCTAAGCGTGCGCTTTCCTATACTTGATAAACCCATTCAATTCATTAGTTTTTATAATAGAAATTTTAAATGAGAACCGAATTATTTCATTTTCAGTAACTTAGTGAATACATCAGTGCATCTGCAAATATTTCTGTTCTCTTAAATCGAGCTTCATCATTTTCATTTCCCACTGGTATCGCTTCCGAGAATATCTTATTAGTCTCAGTTATCATCAGCACCATATATCGATTTGAGGAGTAATTTTGAAAATACGGTAATTGGAACGATTTCGCTACTTTGGTAAATTGAACATTTTACGTATTTATCTTCGCGTAGTATTAAATTTGAAGTCATTTTAATATATCCAGTTTCCAAAATTATTTGCTCAATTATATTTAAAATGCATTCTGGAGGAATTCTCGAGTTTAATTAAAATATCTTTACTTTAATGTATTATTCTAATTTTTAGAGATGTGGAGATTTAGGCAAAAGAATTTGTTTCTTAAGAAGCACTAGAAAAAGATTTTGAAGACGTTTAAATGAAAGATTTCAATCTAAAATAATCTCTTTTAATATTTTGTTAAAATGTAATAAATGTTGCATTTTAATTTTTTAACCTTAACACTTAAACCATAAAATCCATTATACTGCGCATGAATTGGTATCTTTATTTTGGATTTTCTGAGGTATTTTGTTTCACGTTTCGTGCTTCGTTTTCACAGTGAAATATTTCAATTTATATGTAACAAATAAATAGTAAATGAGAGAACAATAATCGTAAATGTAATTAGTTTAAATTTATACTAGTAGTTGTAATGCTTTAAAAGTGCTTTCTGCTTTAAGATGATCATCATTTTTTGGCTTATTTATTCTTCTAAAAATTAGTTTATAGTTTCTATTCAGTTCATGGTATTTGTCCCTTTATACAAATAATTTTCCCAGTTTAAATTTAATTAAAATCATATTTTAGATTTATATTGGCTAGACAGTGATATCCTACCCTTTTGAGGGCAAGTAAAGCAAATGATTCTTTCTCAATATTAAGAAGTATTCCTCGAAGAGCGAGGGACACGTTTTAGTACTTTTGAAATGATTTGATTTGGTCATTTGATTATAACAAAGCGTACTTTGGCTGCCTGCCTAAAAAGAAAAGATGCTTTCGCAGAAACCTTTCTAAGGCGATCTGGCTCATTTATATTGCACATGGAGAAAATGAAGGAAATGTCTGTACAAGCAAATCCGTCCACCAGGATTTGAGGTCGAGTGAAAATATTACTGCATCACCGGGACATCGAGTCTCTGCTTATGTGCTGCCCTTCTTTGAATGAAATGTTAATGTACACTGCGTAAAAAAAAGGGACAGTTCTATATCTCCCGTTCTACTTCCGTACTAATCCCGTTCTTCCGTTTGAAAGACTTCCGTGTTTTTCATTCTTCAAATGCCAGTGCTAAAAATGTATTCGAAATTTTATCTTGTATTTTATCTTGTACGGAGCACAGTTACACAAATTCATTAGAAATTTTATCTGTTACTAAGCACAGTTATAAAGATTCATTAGAAACTTTATCTTGTACAAAGCGCAGTTATAAAAATTCATTACAAATTTTATGTTGTACGAAGCACAGTTAATAAAATTCATTAGAAGTTTTATCTTGTAGGAAGCACAATTACAATGATTCATTAGCAATTTGACCTTGTACGAATCGCAGTTATAACAATCCATTAGAAATTTTGTCTTTTACGAAACACAGTTATAAAATTTCTTTAGAAATTTTATCTTGTAGGAAGCACGATTAGAAGGATTCATTAGAAGTTTTATCTTGTACGAAGCGCAGTTATAAAAATTCATTAGAAATTTTATCTTGTACGAAGAAGTTATAAAAATTCATTAGAAATTTTATGTTGCACGAAACGCAATTATAAAAATTCATTAGAAGTTTTATCTTGTACAAAGCAGAATTATAAAAATTCTTTAGAAATTTTATCTTGTACGAAGCTCAGTTAAAAAATTCATTAGAAATTTTATCTTTGTACGAAGCACAATTATAAAGATTCATTAGAAATTTTATCTTGTACGAAACACAGTTATAAAATCTTCATTAAAAATTTTATCTTGTAGGAAGCACAATTATAATGATTCATTAGAAGTTTTATCTTGTACGAAGCACAGTTAATAAAATTCATTAGAAGTTTTATCTTGTACGAGGCACAATTGTAAAGATTGATTAGAAATTTTATCTTGTACGAAGCACAGTTAATAAAATTCATTAGAAGTTTTATCTTGTACGAAGCACAATTATAAATTTTTATCTTCTACGAAACAGTTACAAAAACTCATTAGACATTTTATCTTGTACGAAACACAGTTATAAAAATTCATTAGAAATTTTATCTTGTACGAAGCACAATTATAAAGATTCATTAGAAATTTTATCATGTACGAAGAGCAGTTATAAAGATTCATTAGAAATCTTGTACGAAGCGCAGTTATAAAAAAATTCATTAGAAATTTTATCTTGAACGAAGGGCAGTTAATTTGCATCATGCGTAACTGGCAGCTGAATTTATTAACTCTGATTAGTATGTACAGAAATTTAAATTTCCGCTAAGTTCCGCCAAACCCAAAATAAGCATTGGTTTCATCTTACCATAAGTTTTCGCAGCGAGAAATTAATCTAAAATGTCAAGCGTTAGAGGCCATATTAAGATTTTAAGATCTTACCCTACAAGCATTCAGCAGTTAAACCTCTGACCGTGACCACTTCCCTTAGACGGCCACTGCAAAAACTGACTAGTATTTCTGAGAACACTATTAAGCAACGGTAAACTTAATGGCATTGATAGTCATGATTCTGTAAGCCATTTACCTGCCCAGAAGAATAAAATCATCTTGAGTTATGAAGGGTGTATTATTTAACAAGAAACGCTAAGGCTTTGCCATTTTGTTCTCTATTTGTAAACCTTACCCAAGAGAAACAATTGAAAACTGCTTAGTGTGCTTTTATCCCGAATAGGCGATTTGTGGGCCGCTTGCCATAAATAATGTATATTTATTATAGATATAATAAGTGCTGACTAGACATTTCCCTTTTCATGTCATCAATCATAGAGGGATAAATAAACTGTTACGTTTTGTTTCTAGTGTTTGTTTTTTTTCGTATTTGCAAACGAAACCCATTTACTTCAGAATGACAAGCTTCTCTCCCGGTATAATGAAACGTTCTTGATTTGTTCCGGTTTTTGTCTGCGCTTACATTGTATATGTGATGGAGCATTACTTATTTTCTGATAAGAAGTATTCCCTTTCCTCGTGTTTGCCTATTATAGTCCAGATACGCGATAGGAACCATATTCAATTTAACAACCACGGAGTGTTTCATTTTGTTTTTTAACACTGGGAAAAAGAATATTTTTTTCTTCTATGGAACTAAATCATTCGAAAATAATTTTCAAGAAAAAATAACTTTTTTTTTAAGTGACTTTACCATCAGTTTAAAATCTGGATTGTAGAAAAGCTTTTCTTGTGACAAAGCTTATGAGTATATGCTAAAAGGGAAACTTTTCCCTTTAAAATTAAACAAAAGAGGATTCTCAGATTTTTAATTATTTTTTACCCAATTATCCATTATTTTATCAAACCATCCACTTGGGAGGGGGAAATTATCTAAAAGTGCGTGTTATATAGATGAATCAGATTAAAAAAACTATGAGCTGCATTTATTGCTTTAATCTCTTCGTTTATTGTTCTGCAACAGATTAAATTTGGAAGTTAAGTAGCGAACGCTTTACGAATGGCAAAATATTACCTCCTGGAACTTAAAATTATTTAGTTTACTGTACTGACAACATATTCCTTTTAAATAGCCCAGTTTATTGATAGGTTTGAAAGATAAATATCTTACAATATAAGGTATTTCTCCCGCCTTCTTCGCAGGCGTTCGTGGTGTAGTGGTCAGCACACTCGACGCGTAACCGAGAGGTCCGTGGTTCGGTTCCCGGCGAAGGCGTTGCTCATTTTGTACAACTTCTGATTCCAAATAAATACCAAATGTCTCTTGCAACACTCTGCCGAACGGCAACAAACTGGTTCGCGGAAGATAAAAAATGCTTTGTTTCGAGCACTGAAAATACACTGATATTAAATCGCTGAGTTTGTTCATTAAAAATTCATTAAATTGGCCTAAAACATGAAATAAATAAACCAAAATTCGAAATTAAATATTTTGATTTCGAGTTCCACATGCTCGAACGGAGGACTACGTGTGGTAAGGATTTGGTGCTTCTAAGTGCCGCTGTTTTTAATGAATGAATCAAACGTACATACATACAGATTCTTCATAATTTAATAGCAGCGATTTAGAGATTTACAGCTGTGTCTTTGCGGCGAAGATTTCTAAAGTCTTGAATCCTGCATGCAATTGTTCTGTTTCATGCCAGCAAAGTCTGTTAAGTTAGTTAGGTCATGCTGGTCTTACTAACTTAACATTCTATAATATAACTTAACGTTTTATAATAGAACTTCAGGTCTAACAGACCATTATAATGGCAATTTTGAACGTTTTACGTAACAATATACTATTTATAATTGGCAAACTGTAAGGCTCCCAGATATTGAGGTAATTCATGATTAGTCATTTAGTTGTCTTGTCTAACCCTAATGATTAGCCATGTTTTGGCGTAATGTATGTTTATGGTATATTGCATATGTATTTCACGTGTAAGGAATAGTTTATTCCTCGTGTATTTCGAGCACTTAGTGATGTAATGATCATCAATAGTGACTAATTGATTTTTTCTCTGAGTGTTTATTTATCATAGTGAGTATCTGTAGCAATTAGCAGCAGACATACCATTAATTTAGTAACAGAAGGTTCTAATCGGTCATTTCCAAATGAGGAAAGATAATAAAATATCACTTCAGTTTACTCGGCTCCGTGGCCTCCTTTACTACTCGGCCTGTCAGGGCTTTGGTGATTTATATATATATATGATTTAAGGAAGTTTGTTGTAATGTGGAGTGATAGCCGCTCGAATAAAACGTGACGATGCAGGCATTTAGGATGTTAATAAGTATAAATGCTAATTAGAAAATTATTGAATTATTTCACTACTGTAGTGTTTGAATAAGTACTTCTTTGACAGGGAAAAGTTAAGAAATTATATGTGTGATAGGCATGGAAAAAAATCTTAGAAATCATATTTTCCTGTTGTTTGCTTATGTTTTTAATAGATTTAGTATATATTGTTTAAGAATTGTACACTGAAAACATTATCCTCGATTATTATTATTAGCGATTAGTTATTGCTTGATTTTATATTGCCCACCGTGCATTTTCAGGTGTCTTTTAATATGCAGTACTGTGATAAACTAGAACAATGTGTTTCTTTATTAGCATTGTCATTTTTACTTCTTACCCATACTCTATTTCGCCCCAAAGAGGTTGTTGTTTTCGAAATAGGATTTTGCGTTGATTCACTATAAACGGTGAATTTTTTTTCAAATCATTGCTACCAAATATTATCGTCCTGCATTATTTTTAATGAAATTAAATAATGAAGAATATGCATGTATGTGTGTATGTTCCTCGCGTTGTACGAAAATGCCAGTCTCTTGACCCATCAATTTCGAATAACATTGCCCCCCACCCGAACGTGTGCGCATGAAAGCCCGAATTTTGAATTTCGAATTTTATATTTCATATTTGTTTAAGCTTTAATTAAATTTTTTATTAAAAAACTCAACAATTTGAAAGCGATCAGTGGCAACACTGTACGGAATTAAACATTTTCATCTCCAGCGTGGGAAACCGTCTATCGAAAATTTTAAAGATATCTCGTTTTTAAATATTTTGTGATTTCACTGTTGAATTGAATTTTCTGAGGCGTATATGCGAAGAACATGGTATTGAACAAGTAAAGTTTACGCATAAAATGTTAATAATAATAAAAAAAAATGTTTTGCAAGGCAAAGCATCTTACTAAGAAAATTAAACACTGATGTGATGAACTGAGAAAAGACTGGAAAAAATAGAAAAATGTGTGCCAACATTTAACACCGTACAATACATTCTAAACATATGCTGCTATGCTGCTTTTAAAATTTTTGTGATTTTGTTGTTGAGATGTATATGGCTAAGTACGAAGAAAATGATGCTTAATATTAAAGTTTAGCAGGAGTGATGATAAAGCAGACTGGTAGACCGCCAGCTATGCTACAGCATAAAAAACTTTAGCAAATCCTTTTGGGTGATTAACTTGTAAATTTTTAGTTTAAACTAACAAAGTTTTATTTTAATTTTCCTTTCCTATGTGTTCTTATTTCAACTTCCCGTTAGAATGAGCGCGCGTTGCAGCTTTATGCTAATTTGAAGTGGAGCCAAGTTTTGGTATTTGTATAAAGAGTAGCGAGGAACTACTCCGTGTGAGAGAGCTTTTAGTCTCAGATCACTGCTGCTGTGTTTGACTGACTAGCTAGTATTTAAATTCTAAGCCGTAGCGCTGTTAAGCTATTACTTATTGAAGTAAATCTAAGTGCGTTAGTATTAGTTAAAGCTTGCTACGCACCCTTTAGCATAGAAGCCAACCTCGCGTTCATAGCTCTGTGAGCAACGATTACTTAATTTCTAATTAGCTTTAGTTTAAATTATCTGATTGTTCAGTTTAGACCCAAGTGCGGTCATCATTTTCTGTATCCCTCCCGAGTTGGGAAGCGGCTGTATATAATTGTGATTTAATAAAAGAGGATTTTAAATCCTTCTTACGTATAGTTATTCTACCATTTAATCACAATATTCTACCACAGAACATAGCTGCCTGTTCAAGATCAGGACTTAGTTACTTCACGAATATGTTCGCCAAGAGTATGCACCGAACATTCAGTCCTGACAAACTGAAAACTTTCAGATATTTTATTTTTATTTATTTGTTTAAATTTTCTGCTTTCATTAGTATCCTGAACTATACTGAAAACTATAATTTTTATTTCAATTACCGTAAAGCTTCGTCATATTCTGCATATGCTTGATTTGTAATAGGTAGCCAAAACATTTTAGTATGATCTTTTAATAAAGCAATTGGAAGGTGAGGAAGACCAAATCTTTATTACAATGTCTAAATTGTTATATTAAATAGAACTGAAGGGAGGAATACCACTGAATATAGCGCCGAACTTCCTATTTATGTACATATGTATGTATGTACATGATCTTATCATGTACATGAAATATAAAGTTTATAAATACCACTGCTACTATTGCGTAGCCGTCATTTCCTGTTTCGTCTTGATGCTAGCCAAGCATATTCCGTTTCGTCACTCGCTTAAAAAGATGTAAGTTTTGTGGAATTATGGGTGGCATAGCGCCGTTATAAATGGTGATATGTGAATTTGTTTATGTGTATTAAAGTTTACTCCATTACGAAAATAAAATGTGTTTAAATCAACAGCGACGTGTAAGAATTTTCCTTCTCCGTATTCTCATCTTAAGTGTCCGTACAGTTGTTTTCTAAATCCTCACGATAGCTACAAAATTATATTACAAACACACACATATATATTCGTCTTTGTGAAAAAGTAGTTCTAAATTTTTTACTTTGTCTTTACTGATATATATGTAAAATATAAAAAATACGATGGCTTTGCTGCACGTGAAAAAGCAACCTGTAATTAACTTTCCGCAGTTTGAGGATCTTCCCCCTAGACCAGGACTTTTGAGAACACTCTGGCATATTATATAACCGTTGATATAAATACCAAGATACGCGCCATTTTTTAGTCTCTTTCTCCCGCCCTCTTTTTTTAGCATCGTCTCTATTGTGCTATTAACACTTAATTGTGTTAATTCTACCTACCACCACCTCACGATGACAATTCTCACAGTGACTAAGCAGTCACTACCTCTTCCAAAAATTCTCATCTTGTCCAGCGGACTTCTTTCACCATGTTTTTTTAATTTCAGGATGCTACTAAATTAAGACAACTGGTAAAAAGCTTGCCTCGAGCTAAGTTATGTTCAGTAAAAACAGAGGAAACTGGAACTGGATTTTTTAGTCAAACTGCTTTCTTCCATCGCTGCTAAACGATCTGCTGCTGCCTTTCATATTCTTCATTTCCTTTGTTAGAATAGTTATGATGTCAAAAGCCTAAATTTCATCTTATTTTTATTTAAATCATTATGGGATATGTAATTTTAAGAACTTCGTCTAAAAGAATAATGATCTGCCATTTGAATTGAATAAATGTACGGAGCTTTAAGATTAAATTCTCCCGTGTCATTTGTCCTCTGCCTTCCACTCTGTAACGACAGCACCCGGACTCTGATGTGACCTAATTGCACAGCTTCGTGATTCCTGTGCTCATCTTCTAAAAATATCACACACACACACATATATATATATATCTCTTGCTAATGTGTTGAAAAGTTAAATAAGGTATCTTATAAAATGTTACAGATGTAAGTGTATCAGCAAGAACATGTCCTTAAATTTATAGAACATGATAAAATAGGCTCAAAGTGTATATATATGAATGCCATCTATAAATTAATATGTTTCATTTACATATATAAAAACTCCAAACAGCGGAGCTTCGAAAAATGAGAGTAAGTTGAGAAACATTTGTGCAACATTTTCCATATTGTTTCATTTTAAAAATTGTGTACGTTTTTGAAATTATTTACTTTCATAATGTTACTATTTATCAAAAATCAAGTAAATTAATTTTATATTATCGTTAACTCATATTAACTTTTAATTTTATACGAAAGAGACGGTGCTTAGAATTATGAACCATTTAACAGAAAGAGTTATGTTTTCCTTCGAGATAACTGCTCTGTATAGTTATACAGATAAAATAAGTCTTCATAGAGTTTTCAGAATCCTAAATGATTCCTTTTCATTATGCCTCTCTCTCTCTCTTTCAAAGTTATCTTTTCAGCACACTTAAAGCGCACACTCTTGGGGGATTGCGCACTTGTCAGAAAGACGTGCCATTAAAATGATGAATGGCTATTCGCTTTGCCTACAGCTCAACTCAGCTTGGCAGTTTCTAGCCCCCCTTTTCTATTCTCTGCACGCTTGTCGACATATGGATGTCATACAAGACTTTAGTCATGTATTATTTATTACTCCTAAAATTTTTTTCACCACAATTTTTTGAATGAACTCCGAGGAAAAAAAATAGTATAGACTATTGTTAAGAGTCGTACATCTATCTATCTTATCTATCTGTTTATTTATTCAATCTTACTTACGCCTGCTTTGGCAGGGAGGATTTTTCTCCCTCAATTCTTATATTTAAGGGTGGCAGTGGAAGGGAGGGAGGAAGGAATTCCGCATTCGATGTCGAAAGCAAATAAACGCTGGGAAATTGTGAATCAATCTTCATCGCTGTAAGGCGGAGGGAAGGGTGTTCAGGTGGAAATGTATGAGCATTATCTGATGGAAAAGATTTCGTCAGTTTGTGTAAGTTTTTGGAGTTGCAATAGTTTTGAAGTCTTTTGTTCCTCACATAAAATGCTCGAGTTCAGTTATAATTTTCAATATTCAGTAAGGAATAATTCATTATTCACAACGAATGAAAGTGGAGTTTCCATGTTCTTTGAAATTTGCAATAAACTGTGCAATATAAGACCATATCTCGTTATTTGAAAGTATAGCATTGGAATCATTTGCAAATCGAAACGATGTAAACCGGAGAAACAAAATCAGTTATTTATAAGAACGTAGCGAACTGCTATTGAGTACATTGAGATCCTTAACATAAAATGCACAACTGGTACCAAATGGTTGCGTAAAACCTAAACGTTGCATAAAATATTAACGTTTTGTGCGTGTGTATTCATATAGTTGTTAGGGTTTATTTTAATTTCCTAATAGTTATTTTTGAGCAAGCCATTTCCTTATTCTCTTGTTTTCCACCAACGATGCCCTAGCACAGGGGTTCCCAACCGTATATGCCCGCGGGCACCCTGCCGCCCGCCCATCGTTTAATGTGTGCCCACCGTTCGTGCGATCACACTAAAAATATTTTAGTTTTCAATGAAGTTCTATGTGAACGTTTTCTCATTTTAATGAAATTGAAATCGCGTCCAACACAGATACCAGCACAAAGCGAAATGCGACCGATCTCTTTTTTATGTGCATGTATTACACATGTATTAACTCTATCCAACTATAAATTCACTTTGAAAAGGTAAATGATGCCCGCCATCCAACAGATATTCTAGAATGTGCAGTTAGGTAGAACGAGTTTTCAGGATCGTGTTTTATGTAAATAAGGTAGAAACCAGTATTTAAGTTGAGGTCTCGGTCACTTCAGTTGAGCTTGGAAGTCAACAGCAGAGCCTGTTCTGTCTTTTGGTCAGGTCTTTGCTTTAAGTCGTATCTTAACAAATTTTCGACCGTATTGTTACGTGCCTGCTAGTATTCGTTGGTGAATTTTAATAAGGGCTAACTCTGTTAGTTTGCCCAACTTCGGAAGGTTTTAGTTTAGATAGCATTAGATTAGTTTTTTATTTTCTGTCTTAAGTTAAAACCCAAGTGGAGGCTTACTGTAAGCCCGAAAAAGGGCCATCTGTGAATCTTCTTTAGTTGGAATAAAGGGTAATTTAACCCTTGTTTGAACTTTTCATTTAAGTACGTAAACTCTGCGTTACTTCACTACACTGTTGATAAGTATTCTAGCTTTCAAGGACTACTAAATTAGCTAGACTATTATATAGTAAGAACAAACGTAAGTACATAATACCAGAGTATTCAAATATTATATTAAATATGGAGCCTAAACCAGTGATGCTCGACTTTTTTTGCCCCACGCCCTATGCCATTTTTTTGCCCTTTCACTATTGCTAAGCGATCATCCCCCCCCTACTTTCTAACACTCGAAAATACATATACATTTATTTAAATTTTGATTATTTTTAATGTGTTTTAAAAATCAAATAAGGAAAAGCATAAAAAATGTTGACGAACACCAAAACTTGTTATATTCATAAACTAAACTAAACATTTAGCCTATAGAAACATCTAAAAAGGATTGAACACCTAAGTGTGTCTTCAAGGGTTTGCCCATAAACCCACAGTTCCAATTTTTTTTTTAAAAAACAAACAAAATATACCAAGCTTTTTGCAGTTTAAGGCACGTGGTACCTTTTTATAAAAATACTCCCAATCTCAATTTTTATATCGGCTGTATGGGGGTCCTAGAGTAAATGAAAAAAGTGTTTTTAGCTCGGCCAAATAAGGCCCTAAACTATCCTTATGGGATAAAAATAACATTAACGTATTCAAATGTTTTTTACAACTCCTAAGAAGTTAAAAATTTAGGAAAAGTTTCATAACTTGGCAGTGTTTTGTAGCTTGAACATGTTACTGTTTTTTTATATGGCACTGTTTTGAACTAGCTCACCCCCTTATTTTTTTAACACGAAGTTAAAATCTTAGAAGTTTTCTCTTGCATTTTTCTTCTGCTAAGTTTTATGTGAGATTAGACCCGCCCCCCCCAATTTGTTTCCGGCATGACATTTATCTACGGGTATCTTCTTGACGAACATTAACATAAGAGGCATGTTGGGGATGTTGAGAAAGAGCATGAATGCAATGTAGCTTACAAAAACAAATATATATTTTAGTTATTTACTAAAAATTATAAAAAAAAACTCTCCATATTACACCTCCAAGCAACGAAAATTCAATTTAAAAACATTATTGAAAAGTTTATAGAATTTTTAGTCCTTCTTGCTTTAAACACAGTTAAGGAAAAATTAAATCGCAAAAATGCCAAAATTAAAAGTAAACTTTTTAAGTATTGAAAAACCAGTTATTGTCATTGATAGCAGATTAATCGATTTATCGAGGGGATAAACCAATCTACCATCCATTAACAGTAACTAAAATAAGAGAGAGTGTTTCATCTTACATTTACTTCCAAGTAAGCTTCAAATTATTTGCTAGATTCAAATCACTAATTGATACTCAATCAAAATAAAGATATTAGTCACTAAACCAAAAGAATCCTTTTAAAAAGCAAATAATCTTTAAGATCAAAATGTTTTCACTAAGAACACAATTAATCTGAACGAGACGCTTACTTTAGAAGACATATCCCCTACACTCCCTTTTTATTTCAAATACAAAAGTAAAAACAAAAGTAGATTCAACAACAAATTTTAAAAAATCATAAGAAGATTATAAAAGTAATAATCTATAAAATTAAAGTTAAAAACTTTAGTAAAAAAGAAAATTAAAAAATCAAACAACTTACTTGCCTTAAAATTTAAATATCAAATGACTGGAATGTAAGTACGTATTAAGAGATGGAAGCAAAAAGGGTTGTCGTAATAAGTAGTTTTCTATTGAAGAAAGTTTAGCCTAAATTGGCGACAAAACTAAAAAGTTTCTTGGAGAATAATACACAGAGAGCAGGCTGTTATTAGTATTTTAGTTATTTGATGTGTGAGAAATAAGTAATGAATTACGACTGTGAAAACAGCTGGGTCTTGGGCACCCAAGCTCCGCCCTCCATACAAGTTTCCTTTGTTTTCTTTTCATGAATAATATTGTTGCGTTGTACGGGTTCGTGGATTTGAGAGTATCCGATGAAAACGCGATGCAGAACAATAAAAAGCCCAATTTATTTACAAGAATCATTATTTACAGCACAGTTCCAAAATTACCTTTAAAAGCGTCGAAAATCTACAATAAATACGCTGAAACAATCAGCAACACAACTTCAGGCTGTAACTGTAAAGGTAGCTTCACGGCAACACTAAACTTATAATAAAACACCGTGAAACATCACCAATACACTGTTATTAAAAGTAGCTTCACGGCAAAGCACTATCTCGATCGCTTTCCGTTCACAAAACTCTCGCGTTGCTTAGCATTCACAGTAAGCAGCTATTCTCGCACTGCTCACAACAACTTCACAATACTTCACAATCTTCACAATGCTCGCAACAACTACTGCTCTCAGAAACGCAAGGGTTTATATAGCTTTTCTTTAAGTTCCACACGTTTCGAGAAATATCTCGACAGGAAATTATTCTAGAAGCTTCCCGATTGGACCATGGGATATCGCCAATCTGGCAACCCTACCATACACTATTTTATGGCAACCCTAGTGCTATGCCGGAAAGCTTACATACAGGCGCAACCGCCGAATTTTTCGCAGCAATATGTATTTGATGTTGATAAGAACGTCGCATGATAACCTACGCTGTCATTCGTAATTTAAAATTTCGGTCTCGTAGGCAGGAATGAATCAATCTGCTAAACTATGTAGATATCCAGGACTGTTGAAAGATTTTAAAAAAAATTGATCAATTATATACAGAACTGGTGGATAGATTTTAATGAAATATAGTATGGATACAGACTGATATAATACAACAAATTCGCCGTACAATAGTTGTAGTATGCGTACATGATCGTGCTTCATCGACGTTGAAAGGTGTTAAACAGAGGTTGTAAGACCAAACAGAAAGAAGACTAATAAAGGAAACGATACTGTTCAACTCAAACTGGCGGCGGTCCTAGTTTACATTACCTTCACTTACCATTAAAAACGCATATGGATAACGATTCAAAGAATCTGTAAATGGAACCAATTAATTTACACTGTGTTATAGTAAATCTTATGCAGAGATATGGAAATATAGATTTTATTAACTTTTCTTGGTATTTGTCAAAAAATAAATAAGCTCAAATACAGATGCTTTCAGTAAGAATAATCTCTTTATTTGGGAATACTTTTATACATGAATAGCTTTTCTCGCAGTTGAAAATTACTAAGAAAAGAACCCGATTGAACGATGTGCATCTAGAATCCGTAATCAAGATAATTTCTTACGAATTCTCTCTAAGACTGTAAAGTTTATCGGAATCGGAACGCCTTTGGGTGTAAAATTATAGTAAGAAGTAAATAATAATTTACAATTACTTACATACAAACGTATGTACTTTAAATTATGCATGGAATAACTATTTAATAAAAAAAGGAAAAGAGACAATGGTATTATTATTTAAAGGTTTTTATCGATTGGTAAGTCTTCTCTGACGACTTCGAAAATTTTCATAGTTTTTTTCCTAAATTTAAATAAAAGTAAGGCATTTAATGATTAACTAAATACATTAGAATTACTGCAAACAAATGTCGGTCTAAGAATTTAATATTTAGCTGTCAATATATAAGAATTGCAGAGTGTAACGAACAAGAATATCTACCAAACTTTAGATATGAAATAGAGAATAAATATAAATTTGAATTTCTTTGTGATATTATTATTATTATTATTCACGTATATTTGGCAAATATTTAGAGAGTGAAATTCAACATTTAGTTAAGATATCTTTTAATTTGTGGATAAAAATTTTCGTTTTGCTAAAAGAATAAAATATCGAGAGTACAAATACGTCCGCGCCGTTTTTTTATGAAAAATTAGGTATTCATTGTGAAAGAACGGTGCGTTATGTTTTATGCAACATATTATCAGTAGCTAGGCTACTACTTTTCCCCATCTTTTTTGGCAGCGTACTGATACCGCGTCGGCAGAACGCTTCATCGTTCGAGGCTATCCACAAATCAACCCAATTTTTGGTATCTTCACATAATACAAAGCGCTGCTCAGACAGGCCATGCGTCATCAATTGAAATAAGTAATAATCAGGAAGAGCAATGTCTGATGAATACAACGGGAAAGGGAAAACTTATTTGAGCTTTTCCGAGCAGGTTTTGACCGGCGATGCAACATATGAATGAGCGTTTTCATGCAGAAGAATAATTTGTCATGCTTGGAGTAATCGTAGGCGCATTTTTCTTCGAGTGCTTGCTTAGTCTCATCAACTGTCCTCAGTAGAGAGGCCTAGTATCGTTCGGTTTCAGCAACTCATAATACAACACATCAAATTTATCCGACCATATACACAACATGATTATTTTTTCACGAATATTCGGCTTGGCTGTCAATGTTAAAGCATGGTCAGGTAGTCCCCATGATTTCTTCTTCTTTGGGGAATCTTAGTGGATCCATATTTCATCATCAGTGAATATACGATATAAAACCCCTTTCGTTTATGCCTCACAAGCACCATTTCATGTATAAAAATCGGCGTTCAATGTTTCTCGGCTTCAGTTCATATGGAACCCAATTTCTTCGCTTTTGAACCATTCCCAATGATTTTAAACAATATGAAGTTGCTTGTTGAGTCATTCCTAATGTAAGTGCAAGTTCTAAGTTCTACATTCTATTGAATCGAATCTTCTTCCAATAATGCTTCCAGTTCCACGTCTTCGTGCATTTTCATCCCTATGCTCCGTTCTTTGTCTTCGAGGTCAAATTCACCGTTCTTAAACTTTTGAAACCACTCACGGTAACTTCTTTCATTTAAAGAATCTCACCATATGCTTCTACAAGCAACTGATGCACCTCAACTGCAGAATTTTTCAAACTAAGAAAGTAAATCAAAAGTTCTCTCAAATGACGCTCATTTGGCTCAGAACTCCACATTTTCATACGATAAAAATATAGGATACTGCTATACAAAATGGCTAATTTTCAAGGTTATGTTGTTTTTAAGATGTTCAGATTTACGATATAACATTTTACATCAGGCAATTTTAACCGCAACTTACTGATGGCGCCATTATTTTTTTCAAACGGTGGACACTTAATTGTACTCTCTCTAAAATATAAATTTTTTTAAAAAAATTGGTCTGTCACCTGTTTTCAGATCATGCTTTTAGCCCGCAATTTGATTTTGAAACCACTGCTCTAATAGTAAAATAGCTCTCGCAGTGTGATTTTGTACAGAAATTGAGGCAATTTATGTGGCACTCACCAAATTCTCGAAGTTTCAAGCTTCCAGTGTGACTACTATGATAAAGTCTAGTTCTGAAAGTGTACGTAATATAAAATGTAAAGACAACTAGTTAATACTGGCATTTCTTACGCTAATATCGTACACGGTATAGCTGTTCCTAGATACGCGCAAGGCAATAATGCTGAGAAACTTGGAGTGCCAGCATTTGGTGAAATGATTTATACATGCAAAGATATATTTAATCTCTTTAAGGAATTAGGTAAAATGCTCAAGGGAATCTCTATATCTAATATTATTAGAATAATTACGTATATCGTATCCTTGATATGTAAGCTACGGAAAGCTCCATAGACAAGGCTCTCATTATTTGTTCGAGTTTTAAGGATATTTTTCATGTCGCAAATTAATTTTAATATTATTCTTGAATTTTCAGTGTTTTTTGTTTAAATGTTAAATGTAATGTAATGAATTCTTGGTGACTTTTAGTAGTCTGCGATGTTCTGTATCTTATTTACGCTTAATACTGGCACCACGTAGCTTGCACCTTCTTGTATTTTTTTATTAGCTCAGCAGTTTTTACACAGTATGTCTCTTTATGCACTCAGTGACTCTATTATGTGACTAGTGACTCTGATTTGTCTTCAAAAGCTTTTTGAGTTTTTGGTAAATTTTCATCTGTGTAAAAGTATTCATTAGAAACTCTGCCCAGTATATTCTAGAACTGATTTTGAAGCTTTCTAGTGCATCCGATTTGGAGTAGAGCATAGTGCCCAAGCACCCAGAACTCTTAAGACCATTCCACGGAATCTGTGACAGTCCGCCTCACTGCTGCTTCAAAGCTGCTTGTATGTTTTTGTAGGTTAAGGAAGGGGAAAGGAAAGTTGCAGTTGCTTTTCTAAAAGCGCCCAGGACTTGTTGTATAAGGTTTAGGTCTAGAGATTTAACTGTCCAATCCATCCGGTTAAAATATCCTCGCTTTCCAGAAAATCATCCCTATTTGGACATGTTTTGTCCTCATGAAAATAAAAGTATGGACCAAAGAATTTTAAATATGCTAAATACGAGGGTTGTTTTTTTTTTCAACCTCCGATCGTACAGTATAATGGCTAGGCATACGGCAGGTGGTTGGTGTGCGTAGTAGGCGACTGCGCATCTCCCCCTCCACACGCTCTGTCAATGGCGAGTTCAACACGCCGATGTTATGTAGTGGTTTTTGGTTAGTTTAGAATTATGGATTAATGTGTAGTTAATTGCAGTTATTTGTTAATTAATTATTGAGTGAGTTAATTATATGCATTAATTTATGCTTATTCTAAATTTTTCTTCACGATTTGTATTGCTTATGTTATTGAATCAATTATTTGTATGCGAGTTAAACAGAGTTCTCGTTCTCACGTTACGCGTTCGTCAGTATTAGCTTCGGGAGAAGGAGACAATGGGAAATCGGTTGTTTCTGCGTAATATTTTAAATTTAAAAATACTTCCTTTTTATTCACATGGTTGAAATTTATACCTCTTAAAGAAAAAAAATTTACCCTTCTTATGAACCTACTTTCATGACTGTACGTCGCCCCGTTGGAGAATTATGCCCATTTAATTGCTAAAATTGTTGAATTTCGTGT
>KK116848.1:507-14394 GCA_000611955.2 Stegodyphus mimosarum | reverse complement strand
ATATTGGTAAAGACACCATGCTCGGTGATTCATTAAATTCCTGTGTATTTTTATGCTGGCCAGCAGAGTTTTGATAATTGCATATGAAATTTTAATATTAATTTTTACGGTGTAAATTTTGATTAATTCATCTCGGTGCATATTTGAAATTAACAATATATATATTATAATTCTAAATGCATTATTTTAAGTAGTCACTTGAACACACCACAGATCTAAAAATTTAAGTTGAAAGATTGCCTTCCTTTAATGCTGCAATAAATATCCTTGGTTATATATATATAATTGATTCAGAGTTTTTCTTATGATGACTTGTGTGAATGTTTTTTTAACACCAATACTCCTGCTTGGTCTTAGGGGTTGTTCGGGTTAGTTATACACAACGCAATATGAATTTTGGTTTTTGATATTATTGTAGGCTAATTATCGCAACAGTTAGTATTTAACATTTAGCACCTAACAACTGGTGCCTTGATATATTGTAACGTAACACCATTTTTTGCTGAGTTGCCGTCACGTAAACATGGCTGTCACTATTGATTCTCCCGCCAAGTGTGAATTGCGAGCTGTTATTCGTTTCTTCCAGGCAGAAGGGAACAGTGCAGCGGAAGTTTATCGAAGAATGAGTCGAGTGTATGGAGACAGCTTTATGAGTGATGGCGTTGTTCGTGAATGGTATTCGAAAGTTTAAAGATGGCCGAACTGATGTGCGTGATGAAGGGGGTCAAGGACGATGAAGATCAAGGTTGATGAAGATCAAGGATGATGAAGACGGTCAAGGATGATGAAGGGGGTGCATGATGAAGGGGCCAAAAATGATGTAGAGCTCAAAGAAACCGTCACAACTCTCTTCCAATCACTGGCGGGAACATTTTACGAAGAGGGTATTGCAAAGCTTGTTCACAGATATGCCAAATGCCTCAATCGTCAAGGCGATTATTTGGAGAAATAACCTGTATTGTACTTTACTTTTGGTAATAAAATCTTTTTCATATATTCACCTGTCTTTTCTTTATAGCCCATCGGAGGTTGAAAAAAAAATAGCCTACGTACTTTTTATTTACTGTAATGTTGAAAACAAGAAAATGCCATAACCGAAATTGCCTATTTTAATATGAAATATTCAGTCAGTCAAACCGCAACATTTGCTATCGCGTTCTTAACTTTTGGAAAGCAGTCTTCTCATTCCTTTCTTTTTGTCTTAAAAAGACTGTCTAGTTTTCGTATTTATTTGATGTCCTCTTCAGATCCATTCTTAATTGTATAAAATGAGTAGCTTACACATTTAAAAAAAATGGATGCATACCAAAACAAGGCTCATTCATTATGTCTAGAAACAAATGTTTTTAATAAGATATAAATTCTGTCATGCGACATCTATGAAACAAATCAAAAAATGTGTAACAGTCTGTGTACGTTCATTGGATGCAGCAGCTAAAAAGTAACTCGGATGTCTTCAGTATTTTAATTATGTAGGAAATGAATAAAATAAAACTGATAGTATGAAATATGCGGGTGGAAGAAATTGCCTGTCCTCTTTCAATTGAGCTACTTAAATATTTTATTGAATATGTTAGATGGAAAGATTAAAACCGTTGAGGGAGAGGAGCAGAAAAAGCAAATGGAAAAAGGAACTGGTATTCTTCTACTTCATATCTCATTGTACTTCTTATTGTCAAACAAAGGAGTGCAAACAAAAGCTTCCAACATTAAATCTACATTTCCCTGTAGAGAAAGGACCGAGGTTTGGGCAAAAACAAACATTACTTCGGAGGAAATAACCTCTATTTTTAAGTACTTAGAATATTAATTTTACATACGGCTGCTCACTATGAAAGCTCTTATCTGAATGCAAATATTTCGAAGGCTTGGGAGTGAGTGGGGAGGTTTCTTTGTTTAATCTTCAGCTCCTCCAGAACAGTGATATTCAAACTGGGCTCCGTAGAAGGATTTGGCAAGTTTTGAAACTTTTATATAAAATTACTTAGAGGAATCATTGCAATTTCGGTATTCGTTATATTATTTTATAAAAGTTTAATACATTAGTTTTTGTTATTAGAAATTTCGATGATGATATTTTGAACTGGGTGAAAAATATCTCAAAATCTAATGATGTACTGTAACGATTTGGCTGTTAGATACTGTTCTGTATACTGAGATCTTCTACTCGAATTTACATTTTTACTGGTACAGACTGGCTTGTTTCTTGAGTAGAGGTTCTGTTATTTAGGCACTAAGGTGACTATCAAAAGTTGACGGGTAGTTCGAAATCAAGAGTAGGTTCAATTTCCGTGTAAGGCTTGACAATACATGTGCTACTGAGAAAGCAGTGTCAGTAGCCATTATCATGGGCATCCTAGCAACCGTAGTGGCCCGAAAAGGTTAGCTGTCAGCCGAATGATGAGTTTGGCTCATTCATGGCATAAGGGTGGACCGCACATTTATTTGACCGATGTTAAACGAATTTTCCATACTACGCATGCCCAGAAGAGAATTTGGCGAAATTACGACTTTGGCGCAATTTTAAACGAAGATAAGTGCAGTATATGGTTGATATTCTGTTATCTGCCTATAAACAGTTCGGGGTTTTAAAAAAAGTTAGGTTGTACGTTACTTCATTATTCAGAGTGTCAATATGGATTGTAAACCACGCAAATTTTCATTAAAGAAGGATTACAAAACAGGAAACATTACAAGATATATCGTTTATTGATTATACTTCCGAGAACTAAACGCAATTGAGTATTTACCATTCGTATATAGTACTTTAACAAATTAAGGAATAATTCCAGTTTAAATTACTGAATTAAAGTCAAAGGAATTATTTTAAATAACTGATATTAAATGTAACGTTTATGAATAAAATAAATCAAAATGAAATGGAACAAAAACAAACACAATAAGCACAAACAGATTTCCGTAGTATTGCAGTTGTAAACAGTCGATAAGACCGACACGACGAACAAGCTTGGGTAAGGTTGCTTATGGTTAGTCGCCAGTATTTCCTTCCACGCCAACTGTACACCACTGAGCATGCGTAGTAAGTGAAATTCATTAACACTGAGCAATTCAATGTGCGGTTTGTCATTACGTTTCCCGACGGGTGTTGTTAACATGAAGTATTTTGGGACGTTAGAAAGAACACGTTTTGGTTCTCTTTTTAAATCAGTGGTCAAGGTCTATGTTTTCTATATCTTGCTGATTGTTTTTTTCATTTCGAATGAAGAACTGAATGATTTCAACGATCTTAATATCATTTCGCCCAGTATTAGTCCTCCTGCATTTTGCGTCATAGATATTATTCACGCTTCGATACACTAGGGAGAAATTATGATTTTTCCTCGTGCTTTCTGTAGCGGTTAACTAACTAATTATCGAACTAGTAGTTAGAGCGTCCTTGGTTTGAATTCCGGCGAAAGCATTGATGATTTGTTTTGTTTCCTGCTTCCAAAACCCTAGGGATTTCTAACATAGCTCTCTAATTAAAATCTGGTAGATAATAAGGTATCACATCTGGATTTGGTCTCGCGCTTCTTCCCAGTCGCCCTTTAAATGGGGGAGACTGTAAGTAATAATCGCACTTTCTTCTGTGTGCTGTCTTGGTGCAAGTAGTTAGCCCACCTAGATAGCAACTGGAAGGTCTGTGATTCGATACCCGGCGAGGACACGAATGATTTTACACATTTTGTTTCCTGAAACACCTAACAATTTCTATAAATTTCATTGCCCCCCAACCATGATAGTGGTTAGTGACTCTGACTTTCTTACCGAAGGGCCGGGGTTCGAAACCCGGTGAAGACATGGATGTTTGTAAATGCATAGTATCTGTACGCCATGGGGAAACTCTAAATATGCGGCGAGCCGGAAGTTCTCTCGACGGGTTCATGGAAGAGGAAGAGGGGTGGGAGACCCTTGGGTTTGTTTCCTTTGGGGTGTTCTCCATCAAAACTGGTGGCGGAACTGAGCAAAGTGGACCTGTCACCTGTATGGTGCTCAGGGCTCTTGCCAACGACAAATGCAATCTTGCGCTTCTTGCGAGGATGAATTTCGTGGGCGTGTTCTGATGTTGCTGTTAGACAAGTGAGATAAATCACAGCAATAAAAGTTTTATTTGTACTTTTGTCTGAGATTTATAATAGAAGAAAGATTGTCGTAAAGAACTTCCATCAGGCATCTTTAGACACACTCTATACCAGTGATTCTCAAGCGGTTTTGTTTTCTGGCTCAAACTTTCACCATTACTGGAACAGCATTCTCCTCCGACTTTTATAAAACTTGAAAAATACATATATGCATTTGTTTACATTTAGATTATGTCATAGCGTGTTTTATAAATTAAACAACAAAAACTATAGAAAATGTTAGTAAATACCAAAACTCGAACAGAAGTAGTATTTCTATATTCATAAACTAAAATTAAGTATTTAACAACTAAATAAAATGCTGACCGCATCTTCTCTGAAACTATGAAATTCTCTTCTAGGTGGGATTCCTGTCTAGTTGAGAACCCTGCTGTATTCAAACAGTTATAGGAGATTGAAGAATTATTGTGATTCTTTCATACGCTTATTTCCTGTTTGGTCTGTATTTAAAAATACCCCGGGTATTTGGCGGTGCTAGAAGTGAGAAAAGTGTATTTTTGCTCATCGTTTCTATTATTATAATCGTCGAAAGCAGATATCCGCTGCATAAAATCAAACAAAAAAATGTAAGTTATACGTTATACTTCTATTCTTAAGCAGACGATATTTAAAAAAAAAGGAAGTTCAGATGACATGATAGTTAATTGCAAATAGTTATTCTTCAGATATTTGCCGGTGAATGCCCGAAAGATTCAACTGAAAGTTGCGCATATTTTAATATATATCGGTTTTAGTACAGTTCTGTTCTTCAAACTAATTACTAGGCTGTTTTCGGTTTCAAAACAAGAGTGATAAAATAACAATAATAAGAGAATCTAAGGAGTTTGGGATGTTTCATTATGTAGAACCCAAAAACCTCATGTCCCCTGCTACAGCCAAAAGTGTTCTATGCGTTGAACATTACCGCATGAGTAAGAAAATAATCCATAAAACTAAAAAAAAAAAAGCTTTTAACAAGAAAAGTAATAAATCCACAGATAATTGTTCTGCAAGCTTGTTCGAAGCTTTTAATTATTCCCTCATTAACCAATCGCATTACGAGGAAAAAAATTGTATGCTAAGAAACGAAAACGTTCTTAGATGAAAATAAAATTTCCGGAAATAACGTTAAAAAATGATGTTCTTTTGGAATAAGAAAAATAGTGGTAGATCATCATCAAACTGAGTGATGAGCGAATGATGAAGATTCATGAGAGGTTGCCTAGGTCATTTAGAATAGGTTAATTAATCAATTCTCTCCCCTTACTTTCTCTCGTACGTAGAAGAGAAAACACAGCTCAATTATAAATAACTTCCAGATGCCGCACTGACTTTTTAAGAAAGGTTTTTGAAGCTTGACAACCTTTAGAATGAGCCACTCTTTATTTCTCTTTTTTCTTTTTTACTTTGAAAAGTTTTCGGCGGTTGTTTAGTTGATGAAATTTTGTGGTTGTCTTTTTGGTTTTGATGCTCGGATTTATGTTTAACGAGAGCTATGAATAATGGAAAATTAAAAATGGCAGTAGGAAAAAAAGTCGTATTCTAAGTTTTTAAAACTTTTGAATAAAGAAGTCAAAAAAAAAGACCGTTCTCTTTATTAAATGTAAGAAACTTTTGATATTCGTATTCTGTACTGCGGTTTCGTTTATTTTCTTTTATCAAAACTCTAAATATGTTTCGTTTATTCAGTATAAAATAAAGTATGTATGAATATATTTATTTTCTAATAAAAAATTGAATACCAAAATTGTTTGGGTTATTGGATTTTCTCTCTCATGAGTTAAAATTTATTTTTCGGAATATTGAATATTATTCTTAGTGAAAATATTTTTCTTTTGAAATTTTCATTGATAAAATAAGATTTCGCTTCCAAGACTCCATATTTTTTCATATTTTACTTTATTAAAATCTTACACTGCTAGATTTTAATTAACTTTTAATATCACAAGCATATATTATTCTTCAAATTATGCGCTAGATTTAAAAGTAAAAGTATTTTAAATATGTAATCCTTAAAATAGGCAGCAATGTGTTAGCTACTTCTGCTTCAAAAATACTGCATTTAAACTGTCACTAGAATGTGTTTATCAATGAGTACAACACCCACCTTGTCGCCATAGTGGGTAGGAAGGCCGGTTAGCGTAACCTTGGACTCGGATTCAAATTTCGAAGAAGGCATGAATGTCTGTATAGTATCTTTGTGACGTGGGAGAACTTAAAATACTGTCGTGCTGAACGTTCTTTCAAGTGAGCAGTGGCAGAGGAAAAGGGACTGTAGGATTCATTCCCTTAAAAGCTTTTCTTCAAAGTTAGGACGGAGTCGGACAAAGTCGTACTGGGTCGACGCCGGAAAAGTGGTGAAGCTAATGTCTAGGATCTGTAGTTAGGCAGTCTCTGCCACGGGTTATATAATCACTCTTCACAGGAGTAGAACCTTCGTTCATTCGGAGGATGGTTCAGGTTCGCAGGAACCACATGGTGCTGTCTTGTCTGTCCCTTGGTTGTGAGGACGTTGCATTTTTGGCTTCTCTTGGTCAACTCTGGGGGACGGTTGGTGTCTAACTATGTTCTTTGTTTTGTTACGTGGGTTGCGCTGCCGTCCACCATTGACTTTGCGTGCTTATACCAAGACTGTGTGAAACGAAACTTGTCCCTTGGGTTGACCGGGGGTTAGTCCTTCTTGGGTCACCCCTAGGGGTATGGGCGTTTAACTGTATGAAGGCAGCCTTGTGCTAACCAGATCTGGATGCTTCTTCCTCCTAGTGCACTGTTATCTGTAAGATGCCCAATGCCAGGCTAAACACAGGCGCTCACTGCCTGTTAGGCTTGATGAATTTCATGAACCGAATCGAGCAGCCCTCAAGAAAATGGCTACTATAAACAAAATATCTGCTGAAGGAACTAAATGAGTAAACTTGCTCGCACCTTTTATTTCTAAAACTATTATAACTATAAATATGAAAGTGATTTCAGGAAGATTATGCTATATTATGTTCTTAATCGAGTATAAATGAATGCATAAACAGTGTATTTAGAGTTTTGATAAAAGACTTATTCTAAAGAGAGTAGATGTAGAATTATGGGAAAAACAATATAGCTCGTAAAAGCTTGGATATATATTGTTATATTCGATTTCGTAGAACTCGGTAAGTTTCCAGATTTTCCTTTATATTGTACCCGGAGAGAGAGGGTATTACTAAGAAGAAAACATGTCTCGGTCTGTATCAGATTCGGAATGTGTGGAAAAATTCTTTCTTGGTTGTTTAGCCGAATCGTTAGCGAAACATTTAAAAGAATGGAGAACCGTTGATATCGAGAAAAGCTATTACGGATTCAGACTGATAAAAAATGACTGGAATAGATTGTTTAATTCATTCATTGAATGCCAAAATTTTTAAATCTAATTTTGTTTTAAAAATAAGTTTATTTAAAGTCACAAAAGCGTGACTAGGATATTTTTATAAAAAATATTGTTAACAGCTGTGTAGTATTTTCCAGATCCCCATTTGGGGAACATGGCAATTACGAATTATTTTTGTGCCACGTATTGATGCCTAATGTTATTCTTTCATAGGGCGCATTTTCTTTGCTCCTCTTCATCAGACACAAGAAAGCGCAAACGTGTAAATTAAATTGTCACTTACATTTACCCAGCAAAAAACAGTGCGTTAAAAACAGCAGAATGAAGTAAAATTTATATGAACTGCAGTACAGGCAGTTAAATTTCATACAAACTACATGATCTCGCCAGTTAGGGCAAATCCATACATGAGAATGTCTGGCAGTGGGTTTATGAGGCGCTAACTATAGCTATTTGCCTATGAGAAGAGATGCCTTCGCGAAGAATTTTGTAACAGAAAGCGCGGCTGTACTTATGTAACTCTGGAAGAAAGCCTCCGAAACGTAAATAACTTATCTCGTTAAAAGGATGGAAGTGAAATGCGCTGGCAGTTATCAGTGCTCCAAATTTTGACATCTTGACCATTTATCGGCTGATGGGTTTTGGATTAAATTGGATTAAATTATTTAACTCTTTGAGGGGCAGGAAAGGGCAATTAACGTTTTCAGCAAAACTTTTGTTTTATTTACTTATCAGGTGTTACAATGAAATTATTCGCGAGAATGACACATATTTTGTCCAAGACGCGTGAAAAAATGACCACTTCTGGCGGTTAGTGTCAGTGACCACCGCCTACAGAACGCATCCCTACAAATCAGTCTCTATAATACTCATGGAAATATTTTTTCTTTTACAAGCACAGTGCAACTTTGCATGTGCTGCATTCCCACTGTTCTTACAGGCATTTTCTTGGTGCTGCAGAGTGCACATCGTCGTGATGTTGTTGTCTTCGGTGGCTGATGCTTATATTCTTGAAGACGAATTGTTTCATCAACTACTGGCTTATGTTTCCCAATTGCCATCTAGTGAGCTAGAAGGGAACTTCAGAAACCGTCAGTGTTAAAAACCACTCACACGAATGAGTAAGACGCTCAATAGAAAAGGTGGTTACTGTAGGTAGCCACCGCCCCTTCAAAGAATTAAATTGGTGCTGGCGTAATACTAGGACTACCATCCTTGGGATACGGATACATTCTAAGGGAAGCAGGGTCATTCTTACGTTATATAGTTTTGTTAAACTTGGCTAAAAGAGAAAAAAAAGAAAATTAAAGGAGACGCTTATGCAGCCAATCGGCTGTACTTATGTAACACATGAAGAAAGACGCGGAAGCGTCAAATAACTTATCTCGTAAAAAATGACGGACATGGAATGCACTGGCAGGTATCAGTGTTCCAGATTTTAGCATCTTAGCCACACATCTGCTGACGGGCACTGGATTGAATTGGATTAAATTACTTAAATTGGGGCCTAGTGTACGTACTAGGACTACTATCCTAAGGATAGGTGTGCACGTTAAAAAGGTCGGAAATGAAACGCACTGGCAGTTATCAGTGTTTCACACTTTAACATCTTGGCCATTTATCGATTGATGGGCATTGGCAAATCGGGACCTAGCATACATACTAGAGCACGAGTTCTCAACCTTTTTTGCTGCATACACCCCTTTCACCATTGCTAGACGATGATCCCCCCATTCCTAAAACTAGAAAAATATATAAATATTTAATTAAATTTAGCTATTTTAAATGTGTTTCATAAGTTAAACAAAGAAAAGTTAATAAATACCAAAACGTAAATAAAAGCGATTTTTTATATTCATAAAATAAACCTAATTACTTAATAGACAAATAAAAAGCTCACCACATTTCCCCCCTGAAACTATGAAACTCCCCCCTGATAATTCTCCTTGTAGAATCTATTGCTTTGTAAGATAAATAAATATTTGAATCATACTGCGTGGTGTTCGCTTCAGTTTTACAATCATCAGGTTTCTGTGGCTTACCAATCATAGCAATGAAGAGTAACCAAATGTAGAAACAAATAAAATTTAAGGATTTTTCTTAAACTGAAATGTACTGTAGCATTTAAAATTCATTGTTTCAATTGATTGAAGATCCGTAAGAGTGCATGTCATTAAAATTTGAAGTTACCGCACAAAGGCGCAGCATGTATATCTTTTACAAATAACTTTTTTTTTCGAAGTTTTCTCTTGAAATTATAAAAGTATATCATATATTCAGTCTGATTTTAAGGCCATTTTATAAGCATGGCTACAACAGTATCGTATATTCAGTCGGAGACACAGCATTTACAGCAACTAAATAGATGCTAATTTCGTTTGGTTGATTATGAAGAGGGCTATCTGCCTTAGATGAAGGATGGCTTCGGGAGACTTTCTAAAGAAAACTAGCTACACATGGGAAAAACCATGAAAGCGTCCAAGGAGCTAATGCATTCGCCGTGATTTGAACGCGATTCGAGGTACCATTGTACTGCTGCTTTACCGTTTGATCGCTGCTGAGCCCATATAGGTAGGTGCAAAAGTACATTCTAAAAGAAGTTGGAAACCCTACTAATCGCTGAAATGAGTAAAACCGCTGAAATCTTGTGTTTCGATCCAGATCTGAATCCCCGAAGATAGGTACTATGAAACTGTCTTCTGATTAAGAACCCTTGTACTAGATCTACAGTCCTAAGGATAAAGATGCAATATAAATGAAGCAGATTCTTATTTATGTTATACACTAGTAAAAAAGAAAAGTGGGGGGACGTCCATGCAAACAACCTGTTCACCGGGATATGGACCAGGTTCGAAATGGTATTGTTCGGCAACCTTCAGCACACAATCACTATGTGCTATGGTCTATTAGAAACAACACAAATAATCGGTAAAACACCAGTTCCGGCTGTAGTGAATACTAGCTGCATGAAAAGAACGTTTTAGGAACAACTGGATTTCAAATTTTTAAAACTTTTTCTACAGCTAAGGCTGGACATTCAGGCAAACCAGTTCAACTATATACAGTTACCAAACAAGTCCTTGCCAGGAAAATTGAGAATAACTGAAGTTTTTTACAATTTATGCTACGATGACACAAACTGTCTTCCACATCTTCCCTACGCCCTCACTTCTATCAATGTTTCTAAAAACGCATCTAAAAATTTTGAATCTTTCTTGCCATCTACTCGTTGCAACAGTTTGGAAAGTTTTGAAAGTTTCTTTCTTGCCAGTTTTTTAATCAAACTGATTTTTGATTAAACAACTGTAATGACACTGTAATGACATAGCAACGCTATTGATTTTTCATTTAGGAAACTGCAGGATGTTGATTTTTAACAAAACGAGCTAGGTAGCGGGTATTTCGATACTTTACATTATACGGTATTTCTCTTGCTTTCTTAGCATGACTTCATGGTGTAGTGATCAGCACACTAAGCGCGTAATCGAGAGGTCCGTGGTTCAAGTCGCGCCGAGGGCATTGCTCATTTGTCATCTCTCCTGCTTTCAAAAAATATCTAATGTCTCTACAGTGGCGACCGAACTAAAAAAGGTGGTGGATGATGATTTTCAACCACCAGAAGTTGGCGACTGGGGCCCCTAATCCCCAGTAGCTCTTTAAAAGGGGGAGTATATAAGGTATTTCTCCCGTCATCTTAGCATGTCTTCGTGATGCAGCGGTCAGCACGCTCGGCGCGTATTCGAGAGGTCCGTGATTCGAGTCTCGGCGAGGGCATTGCTCATTTGTCATCTTCTTCTGCTTCCCAAATAACCTAAAATTTCTACAACTTCATAAATGTAAATACAGATCAGTCCTCTGTATCCTGTGCGAAACGTAATTCTTACCAATGTGAGTAGCTGTGGAATATTACTCCTCGACATAGGCCTGTTTACTGTATCACGGACTAAAATTGTTTTTTAATGAAGTGTCCTGGCATATTCTTTTCATACCCCCTTTCAGGCTTCCGCGTATTAAAGAGCACAGCTGCCAAGTTAATAACCGCAGTTTGGGGTGACAAACCTTCATTATGTAGATAAAGTTTATTTCACACCGAACATTTCAAATATATAGTTTGTTATGTTTGATTCGTGGATACAACTAAATACAATGAAAGAAAGCTTCGTTATCCTTGACTGTGACTAGAAGAGAAATATTTTATTCGCTTTAAAAAATTTGACTTATTACGTCGAATTTAAATATTACTTGGAAGCTGAGCAAAGCTGTTCGCCAATTCTAGCTGAACTAAACACAAAAAAATAGAATAAATCGTTAAAAGGTCGTCCGAAGTGTGATCAAGATTGAAACGTTCCTGAAACTTATGGAAGAGAAGGCTTAAGAAAAATAAAAGAAGGTAAAGCGCTGCACAACTGACAAGAAAGATGATGTATTTCTTCCCAAGATTTTGAATAGCGGGATTCTGATTTGTGTTTCTCCGAACGCTTTCCATTGCGTTATCGATTTCCTTTCGCAAGAGAACAGGAAAAGAATCTTTAGTTCCCACGTTTTTAAAATACATTTCCATTTCCAATTCCAAAATGTAGTTTTGGGCTAAGAATTGCAATGGTTTTCACCTTTTGGGAACCTAACACTTTAACATTGCTAAAAATGGTGACAAATCCTGAATCGATAATAAGCGTGGACAGAGGATCACGCTTTTCTGGGCAACAATGCTAGTGAAGAAATGTGCGTCATATTTATGAACTATTTTATTTTCATTTCTATTTGGTGAGTGAATCCACATTTTTAAGCGCTTTCTCGCTTCTTTACATAACCCCAAACTGAGTTCTATTTTGGTAGGTATCAGCTGCTTCCCCTGACTGAAAATTTGAAAATGGAAAAATGATTTTCAGAAGAAAAGTTCCTTTTAAGATTTTATAAGAGCTAATCTAGAATTGATTGCTTATTTGGCAAAATTCAATCTATTACAGTAATTCAATAGTTGGAAGTATTTCTTCCGTGTGTTCTTTATAACATCGTAATTAACACGTCCAACAGACAGAGAGGTGGGAGACCCCTCGGTCCCCCCCCCCACGAGGTGTTGTCCCTCAAAACTGGTGTGGAACTGGGCAAAATCGTACCGTCACATAAATGGTGCTCAAAGCTCTTGCCAAGGACAGACGTAATCTTGTACTCCTTACCACAATGAATTTCGTGGACTTCTTCTGATGACGTCAGACAAATGAGATTTTGTAGAACTATTAGGTTTCTTTTTCCGGAACGGAAATAAGAAAAAAAACCAGCTATGCTTTCAGTAGAATTCGAACTACGGATTTCTATTTGGACGTGCTACCAGTAATATTATACGCGGAGGAAAATGATAATTAATTCCTGATAGTGTGACTAAAATTAAGGCTAGGGGATTTCAAGACATTTTAAAGCATGAGAGTATATTTAAAAGTCTTATAATTCCTCAAAATCAAACTATTATTCAGAATGTGCAGCGTGTTAGTATATTATCGAATAATAACTCGTTTCAAGATATCGGTATAGTATGATATACTGTATGTGTGTTATGACTATAGACTGCACTAGCAGTTTTCACATATCCCGTCAAATGTGCCAGATTTAAAGTACCTTATCGACTAAGATGTGTGATTAAAAAGTTTGCATACCTTAATAATAAAACATTGCATTAATTTGTTAATCATTCTCGTAAAAGGAGAAATATCATTATTTCTTTCACTTTGTTTTAAATTATTATGGTACATATCGCATTCACGTTAAATGAAGATTTCCTATTCTGTGATCTGTTGGCTAATTACTGTATTAAAAATTACGAAGTAAATCTTGAAGACTTATTTCCTCGAATAAATTCCAGAATGGATTAAGCATGATATATTGTTATATTACAATTATATCAAGGCACCAGTTGTTATGTGCAAAATTGTTGCGTCACCAAATGTTGTGGTACCAAATGTTAAATACAAACTGTTACAATAATTTGCCTACAATAATATCAAAACCAAAATTCATATTGCGTTGTGTTTTACTAACCCGAACAACCCCTAAGACCAAGCAGGAGTACTGGTGTTAAGAACATTCACACAAGTCATCATAAGAAAAACTCTGAATCAATTATATATATATAACCAAGGATATTTATTGCAGCATTAAAGGAAGACCCTCATCTTTCAACTTAAATTTCTAGATCTATGGAGTGTACTGTTACAATTAATTAAAATAATGCATTTAGAATTATAATATATATATTGTTAGTTTCAAATATGCACCGAGATGAATTTATCAAAAATTTACACCGTAAAAATTAATATTAAAATTTCATATGCAGTTATCAAAACTCTGCTGGCCAGCATAAAAATACACAGGAATTTAATGAATCACCGAGCATGGTGTCTTTACCAATAT
>KL816748.1:0-34853 GCA_000611955.2 Stegodyphus mimosarum | reverse complement strand
TCCTTTTTCTTTTTTATGATAAATATTTTAAGCAGCTGTCCCTGTAGGTGACTATTCGCACTCTATGAAATCAGTATATCCTTTTTCTTTTTTGTGATAAATATTTTAAGCATCTGCCCCTGTAGGTGACTAGTCGGACTCACTGAAATCAGTATATCCTTTTTCTTTTTAATGATAAATATTTTAAGCAGCTGCCCCTGTAGGTGACTAGTCGGACTCACTGAAATCAGTACATCCTTTTTCTTTTTTATGATAAATATTTTAAGCAGCTGCCCCTGTAGGTGACTAGTCGGACTCACTGAAATCAGTACATCCTTTTTCTTTTTTATGATAAATATTTTAAGCAGCTGCCCCTGTAGGTGAATAGTCGGACTCACTGAAATCAGTATATCCTTTTTCTTTTTATGATAAATATTTTAAGCAGTTGCTCCCGTGGATGACTAGTCGGACTCACTGAAATCAGTGTATCCTCTTTTTATGATAAATATTTTAAGCAGCTGCTTCTGTAGTTGACTAGTCGGACTCACTGAAATCAGTATATCCTTTTTCTTTTTTATGATAAATATTTAAGCAGCTGCCTCTGTAGGTGACTAGGTGCACTCACTGAAATCAGTACATCCTTTTTCTTTTTTGTGATAAAGATTTTAAGCAGCTGTCCCTGTAGGTGACTAGTCGGGCTCACTGAAATCTGTATATCCTTTTTCTTTTTTATGATAAATATTTAAGCAGCTGCTCCCGTGGATGACTAGTCGGACTCACTGAAATCAGTATATCCTTTTTTTATGATAAATATTTTAAGCAGCTGCCCCTGTAGGTGACTAGTCGGACTCACTGAAATCAGTATATCCTTTTTCTTTTTTATGATAAATATTTTAAGCAGCTGCCCCTGTAGGTGACTAGTCGCACTCATTGAAATCAGTATATCCTTTTTCTTTTTTATGATAAAGATTTTAAGCAGCTGTCCCTGTAGGTGACTAGTCGGACTCACTGAAATCAGTATATTCTTTTTCTTTTTTATGATAAATATTTTAAGCAGCTGCCCCTGTAGGTGACTAGTCGGACTCACTGAAATCAGTACATCCTTTTTCTTTTTTATGATAAATATTTTAAGCAGCTGCCCCTGTAGGTGACTAGTCGGACTCACTGAAATCAGTATATCCTTTTTCTTTTTTATGATAAATATTTTAAGCAGCTGTCCCTGTAGGTGACTAGTCGGACTCATTGAAATCAGTATATCCTTTTTCTATTTTATGATAAATATTTTAAGCGGCTGCTCCAAGGGTGACTACTTTTTAAGAGAATAATGTACGGAATTCAAAAAAAAAGTATGATAACAATTAACATTCCATCGTAAATTTTAAAGACATGCTGTTTTTAAACGTTTTGTGATTTTGCTGTTGCATTTTATGTGGCGTAAGTGCGAAGAATATGATATTTTATGAATAATGACCAATACGTAAAAATTTAATAATAAAAAGCCAAATCAAACTTCTGTAAGCCAGCTTACTAAGAAAACTGAAGATTAATATAATCAACTGAAAAAAGATTGAAAACAAAGTAGAAAAATGTATGACAACGCTTAACGCTATGTTGTGAATACTAAACATGTGCTACTGTTAAATTTTTTGTGAGTTTCTGTTAAACTGTATGCGACGTAAGTGCGAAGAAAGTGGTGTTTAATAATAAAACTAATGAGACAAAAAATTGTGTTAGAGCGAATTGTGTCCTAGAGCAGATTATTAGTTCACGATGTTGAACAAAAGCATAAAATACCGTAACACAAATCCTTTAGTCCGACGTTAAAATCTGAATCCTTACAGATTTCTTTTCTTTTTTTCTCATTCTGTTATTATTATTTTCTCTTTATTGTTTCGAATTCAAAGGTAAGAATAAAACGTATGAGTTATTTTCTCACTCCTTTTCGCATGCCTTCATGGTGTATCTGGAAACGTACTCGACGCGTATTCGAGAGGTCCAATGATACTGTACATTTTTTAAGTCTCCTGTTCCACAAACCCCTAATTACTCTACGAACTATTCGACTAAATTTATTTTGAACACTCAGTTGCAAGTTTCTGGAGTATAAGTATGAATAAGTTTGCTCTTTTTTTAACTCTACGTTACATATTATTCAGTGTTTCACATTTAATTACTTTTCATGCATTTATAGTTTTGAAAATTAATACTGCAAACTTAAATTAAACTACATTTTTGGATCTAAAATTCGATATAAAATGCATAGTTAAATATAGGTAAAATAGCTTAGCATTCTATAGGTTTTTTTTGGTTGTTGTTCTTGCTTGTTTTTGTAAAATAACGATTTTGGAGAAACCTCAGCCCGTATATTCTCTACAACGGTCAATATTGATTGCTTTCAAGGATATTTAAGTCTTTGAATGGGAATACTTTCAGGAATAAAAAAGGAGTTAAACATATATAAAATGATGCGTAAGAAGAACTGTTTTTTTGCCGAACCGTATAACCTATTGTTTTAGTTCCATTCCCATTTGCTTCTTGCTGCATTGGTTTGTGTACAATTATAATTTCATACAGTAACTGAAAAAAAAAATCCTTCGTTAATTATACCAATAACCAACATTGTTTAAGTAGTGGATCGTCCGGGTATAAACAATTAATCACAAAATATAAAGCTTCATTGCAGTTTTTAAATAACACTTTTATATGGTATTTCTCTCGCCTTCTTCGCTCTTCGCATGGCTTCGTGGTGTAGTGATTAGCACGCTGGGCGCGTATTCCAGAGGTCCGTGGTTTTATTTCCGGCGAAGGGTTGCTCATTTTTCTTGTCTCCTGCGTCAAATTAACTTAATGTCTCTACAACTCTTTTTACAGTAAGTGTAACTAAACTTTGATTTCGTATGTTTATTTAATTTCTTATAATCATAGTAATTTTTGATACTCCGGAGTGTCTTCTGTGCAATTTCGGCTTCTTCTAGAATTCTATCTGTATATTTATACTCTGTATTTTATTCGTAACTCATCCCCGAAGTACAAATTTCCAAGCCTTTCATCCATTGCAAATGATAGTAATAAACGGATCATAGCGTTTTATATCTGGTTGTCCTAACTTTGGACCCGAGTTCGAATCCTGAAGAATGCACAAATATTATTAAATATTATTGCCTCGTTGTCACGTGGAGGCACTTAAACTCCCATCTCAACCCAGACGAAACTCCCATCGATAGGCTGATGGTAGCTGAAGAGAACACTGGCTCTATCTTTGGGAGTATTCTTCATCTAAATTGGAACATAGCTAGGCGGTTGACATCTGTATGGTGCCCAATATCTCGGCCAACGATAATGTACATTTACCACGAGTGCAATTTTTTGCCTTTAACCAGGAAGAATGACATTAGCAATTATTGACGGTTTGGGAAAGTTGATGTTTGTAAACTCCCACTTTATGAGATTTTGCAAGATTTAATACAGCATTCGAGCAAAATAATGCTTATCTAATAATAAAATAATGCAAAATCTGTAGTCATTTTGTATTATATTTTAGGACTAATATAAGTTTCGAAATTCATAATTTAATTTGATGCATTTCATTTGAGTGTCCATTGCTGAAACATAAATAGATTAATTTCGAGTAGTCGATGAAAGATATTAATTTTTAGCAAGTGAGATTTTTAATTTTTTTTAAAATTTATATACCGATCATTGAGTTTTCAGTTATTGAGAATATGGACTACGCATATTTGAGGAATTTTTCCTAAACGATATTAGTAGCGATACGCGAATTGCCATTAATGGTGTCTAGAATTGTAATTTTAGGTTTCAGACAGGATTGTAAGGGCTAAGAAAATATTTTCAAAATTGTATTCCTCGCTTTCCCGTCCCAAAAGAAGGAAAAGGAAAGCCTCGGAGATAAGAATCTTCAAACATAACAAAGGTAGGATAAAGAAAAAAAACCTGATACAATATCATTTAAAGAGAAAGATCAGTAAGAATCATGAAGCATTAATTAGCGCGTACGATATATTTATTTTAGAAAAACTGAATTCACAAGATTTACATAATTAAATATGGACCCTTCTACTTGAAAAGTAAAATTAAAAGCTTGTAGAGACATCAAGTTATTTAGAAGCAGAAGAATGTGAAAAAAGTGGACTGCCCTCTCCGGGACTCCAACCACGAACCTCTCGAATACGCGCCAAAGTGTGCTGACCACCGAAAGCATGCTGAGAAGGCGGGAGAAATACATTATATACTCCCCTTTTAAAGGACGACTGGGGTTTAGGGAAGCTAGTCGCCAAATCCTGGTGATGGAGAATCATCATCCACCACCTTTTTTAGTGCGGGTGCCATTGTAGAGACATTTGGTATTTTTGAAAGCAGGATAAATGAAAAATGAGCAGTGCTTTTGCCGGGACTCCAACCACGAACCTCTCGAATACGCGCCGAGCGTGCTGACTACTACACCACGAAGGCATGCTAAGAAGGGAGGATAAATACCCTATAAGATTCGGAAAGAAGTGTAGAAAATAGGAAGAAACTATTTATTAAATCTACTAATAATAAAGCAGATATTGTAATAAATATTACAAATCTGCTGGGAATCGATTTAAAGGACACGATAAATAATTTATTAATCAGTGTCCGATATTTTATTCGAAGGATGGTTTTAGTACGAGACAATGATATACGAATAAAATGAACTACACTGGTTTATTTGGTTGATGACAAAGTACACTAGAGCTATCTGCATAAGGGAAGATGTGCCTTCTTGGAAGGCATTTTAAAGGAAATTGAGCCGTATTTTTCTTGATCAAGAAGAATTCCTGCAAAGCAGCCAGCACTTTTGCGTGCAGTTGAGTTCGGTTTGCATTATTAGTGTTTAACTGTTTTACCGTTTGTTCGCGGATCAGACGCAAGCAGTATTCATATTTCATTATTTATGTACTTGTATGGTTCATAAAAGTTTGCAAAGATAATACATCTGGAGTCGTCATTCGTATTTTCAGAAAAGAAACGAGAATGTTTTCTTTAGAAACTCTACAGATTGAGGCATCAATAGTTGGTCTGAATTATTGAATAGAATGTGTTGGTAACATCTAGGCTGGTACTAATTTCCCTGTCAACAAGGTATTCTGTTCCTGTGTCTAATTTCATATGATAATAATTACGAGTTATGGAGTGGTTTAGGGGAAACTTGATGTATTCAGAACACGCAAAATTCGTAACTTCATTTGCAACCAGTTGTTTAATCTCCAGTAATAAAAGCTCTAAATATTGTGAAAATATTTACACTTCTTTAGTATTAACATTTAAGTCACTGAATTTTTAAACACGTATTTGTAATTATATTACAAAGCAGAACATCCCTGTGTCAGTTTTCGGTAGAACGGAGATGAACACAGGTTGAGCAGGAAATTTTAATTCCTAAGACACAAATAACGTATTATGAACAAATAAAATGGAAGTGTTGAATTAAAATTTTACATTTTAATAAAAAGAAATTGTTCATTATCCTTTCAAAATTACCTGTCTTATGTTGACCTATCGCTTATTTCACATGAAACTACCTACCATATATTTTTGAATATAAGCTGATCTGTGTATAATTTGCGAAGTAGGTTCTTGAACCACAATTTTAATAAAAACTGAAAACTCCTTATTGCCTTAAAACTTCCTTAAAAGTGTAAACTCCTTCTCCTTAAGACAAATTTCAACTGCCGTATAAATCTGCTTTACATGTCCTCAGAATTGCGAATAATTAGAAATCTAATTTAGTTACATCTGTTAGCGTGTCCACGTCTTCAGCTTCTATTTAAAAAATAAAGGACGGAGCACTGCAGAATGAACAGAAATATCTGTGAACTTTTTGTTCACCTTCACCTTTCATTCTATAAATAAGAAAGGGAGAATGATCGGGAACTTCTGCCTACTTCTGCAAACGTTTTATTCACCTTCAGCTTCCATTCGGAACATAAGAGTGAAGGAACACTGTAGAATGATCAAGAACTTCTGGGAACATTTTCCTGACCTTCAGCTTTCATTCGAAAAATAATAGTTAAAGCATTAGAGAAAGAATTCGAAAACATCTGACAACTCCTAGGTGGTGGTACTTTTGGCGGTAACGGATATCTGGAGCTCTCCATATGAAAGTCTGGCGCGAATCAGACTGCAAGCTAAACCTGGACTCTTCAAAAAACATCGCACACGCCCACTGTTGCGGTGTCCACAATGAATGGTCTCTACTTCAGGCTAACCGCAGGCGACAGTGCCTCGAAATTGTCGTACCAATGACTGAAGAGAGCTGACGAGACAGGTCTGAGGCTGTGCTCCGCTTGTTTCTTTTGGCAGTAACTATCAAATACCGGTCCTCATTCGGCGTTGTAACTCTGGGTCGACCTGTGCTGCAACGTCTACTCACATTGCCACCATCTTGGAATCGTTGCCAAAGCCTGGAGATGACACTCTGGGCAATTCCAAGTTCGTCTGATTCTTCCAGTTGGGTACGCCCACATATAAAACGGCCGATAATTCTACTACGTAAAAAATCATCCAAATGCGTCCTTTGTATCGTAACTATTCGGTTATTGCGCTGAAATGCTTATAAAGCGCCTGCGAACAATTTTACTTATATATCACTCTCTTACACTCCCGTCATTGTGACGTACCATCGGTGTCATCTGGTTACTTCCTGAAATTTGCATATGATTCTTGAAGATGCGTGTAGTGATTTTACAGGTGATATATTTATTTTAGAGTTCGATTTCCGCGTGACTCCGAGTTATCCTTAATTTATGTACATGAGTGTATTTTAGTTTTTGGCAGTTTCAAATTTAAAAATAGCAGTTTGGGGCAAATAACAAAATGTACCTTTTATAGAGTCCTCCGCATTCTATTTTAAAAAATCAAATACAAAACGTTTCATTAACGTACAACAAAAATCTAATGTGTATAATGCAGGACTTCTTTCAACGGCATATTGAATTATGCTAACCTAATTAACCGATCATTCCAGTCAAGTTGGAAATAACATCAAATATTGTAAATTTCAAAATTAAAGGCCGGATAAGAAATTTAAGCAGGGAAGTCGGCTAAGAGGATATATATACTGGTAACATCAATTAAATAAAAAAGGAACTGCACAAATAGTTGTAATAGCAGTCCCATAAACAAAATTTCGACTTTCAGTGACTAATAATTTTTGAGTTATGCGGGATACATACGTACGTGCAAACGTTACGAAAAAGTCCCTTTTATACACAATATTAAATCCATTTCAGAATTTGTTTTGGAAAAAAAGAGTGCTTTATTCTGTCTATACAGATGTTTTATTCTGTACGTACAGATGCCATGAAAGAAATCGTCCAGACTGATTCAGAAATGGTCAAAATGGATACTTTTGTTGAAATATGATTCTCAAAATGTTTCGCGATTACAATAGTACACCGAAGTAAAAATTGGACGAGACATTTAATTTAAAACTTTGCCATATCTAATGAAATTCTGGACTTGCCTTGAGGTATTGTCTAATAAATTAGAATAATTCGAAGTTGATTTGTCTTTAAATTTTAATGCCATTCATTGATATTGTTTTGTTAATCAAATTCGCTGAAACAACCTTGAATTTGGCGTACATTTACTAAAAACACTCAATCGATTTCGAACGCAACTACTGGTCTCTCCTCATCAGGAGAACAAAATATCTAGAAAAAGGAAAGCAAGGCAAAAAAAGCTTTGGCTCCCAAAAAGCTTCTTCCGTTGGTGAATTGGATTTTCTTGAGGCTTTTCATATTCACAAAGATTTAGCATGTTTAGTGAATGATTTTACGTCTAATCCAGTCCTTCCTAGCGCTTTTAAAATTCTATTAACATAATTCCTGATTATTATTTTTGCCGATAGATGGCGTTGCCTCCTCGCGCGTGGTTCTACCCGAGGGTATAAAAAAGCCGTTACTGAGGTTGCTTTCCCTTTTCTAGATATTTTGTTCTCGTAATGAGGAGAAGGACCAGTAGTTGTCCTCGAAATCGATTGAGTGTTTTTAGTAAATGTACATCAAATTTAATGTTGTTTCAGCGAATTTGATTATCACATTGGCGTGTTTCTCTTCTATTCTCATTTTTTTGTTATTTACTTGTGCGTAATATTCTTTAATCTATAATGTTACATTTGCATATGAAAAGAATTTTCACACATTTTTCTATGAGTGTTGATACGTCAGAAATGTTATAATTACTCTTAAGTAGTTTTGTTACATTAGAATCATAATCTATTAATCATGTAAAAACGTCCATTAACTAGAAATATTTTTATTTATGCAAGTAATATTACGGGTTGGGAATGTGGCAGTATGCGTGCACCGTTTTCAAAAACGCGATTTTTATAAGATTCTGTGAACAACATTTGGAAAAAAAAGTGCATTATACTGATCAATATATTTAACGGTAATCTGCATAGAAATGATCTTCACTTAGTTTCTTAAACATAAAAAAACATTTCTATATTGATATTTTATATTTAGCAACTTACAAGGCGGACATCTCGCTCTTAAATTTGAGTTCGGGCCCTAAATATGATTTCCGAATTTAAAATCAAATATTTCGATCACCTTTTGCTGTACGGGTGTTTTTCGTTTTGCATTTTCTTTTTTACGGTTAATATAGCATTTTCTTAATAAGCACTACAAGAGTACAAGTACTACAAGAACCGGAAGTCCATACAAAATGTCGAACCTTTGTAATTTTCAAATAATTTAATTTAAAATTCCCAAACACGAATATTTACGTCATTCAAAACATTTTTTGATTGGAGAGGTATGTCTGTGATCAACGGCGTCAAAAATAAAATTCGTTTAGGGACGTTTTGAGGCCAGATGAATAGAACAATAATAAACTACAAAATTTAAGGAGCTTGAAAGTTCTTTTTACTAAGTCTGTTACAGAATTTGCCAAATATTGGTTTTGATGTTTACCAAATTCGGAATCAAATATTGGAGAAACGTATGGTATAAGTTAGTCGCAATAAATTACTTTTGTTACACTAAACATGATGTGGATTTCTTTGGCTTAGTTTTGTCAGCTTTTCCGATGCGCTTCTTGTTAATCTGTAAGAAAGCAAGCAAAATTTAAGTGCGAATGCGCTGAAAAGGATATCTGAGTATAGAGATCAATAAAGAACGTATAAAAATAGATCGGAAAGCTACAAAAAAGAAACACATACTTCTGCCATTTCGAGGTTTTTGTCATTTTACTCCACCGCTTTAATAAGCAGCGACATTCTCGAAAACAAAACTTCGTTGAAGATACGTTTCGCTCTTGAACTTGGAAGTGCATGTGAAGTTAAAGAATAAGTCAGATTTTAAATCAATACTGATCTATATTTGTGATTTTATTGAGATATAAATATTACTCAATGCGTAAATTAATGGATGGCGCCTAACAAAAAGTTGCCATGATATTGCCACTTATGTGTAATACATTCCACGATACTATCTCTTGCACCAAATGATTATTTAAGCTCCTGAAAATATTGGGAGTACAAATACGTCTCCTCCGTTTTTTTTAATGAAACATGGGGCATTTGTTTTGAAAGAACAATGTTTCATTCAAAGTATTGTCCATCGCTAGCTGCTGTTTTTTTCCCATCTTTCTGGCAGCATACGGATACCGCCTCGGCAGAACGCATCTTTCGAGGTTATCCACGATTCATCAATTTTTAGTACCTTCGTATGATGTGAATTGCCGTTGAGACTGGCCATGCGTCATCAATCGAAACAAGTAATAATCAGAAGGAGCAATGTCTGGTGGAACGAGCGTAAGGGAGAAAACTTCTCATTTGACTGTTTCCAAGTAAGTTTTCACCAGCCCTGCAACATGTGGATGAGGGTTATCTTGCAGGAGAGTAATGCTGTCATGTTTGGAGTAGGAGTGAGGCGTATTTTTCTTTGAGTGCTCTGCTCAGTATCACCAAATGTGTTCGGTAGAGAGCCCCAGTGATGGTTTCGTTAGGTCTGAGCAACTCACAATGCATAACACCAAGGTGGTCCCACCATATACAAAACATGTTTTTTTTTCACGAATATTCGGCTTGGTTGTAGATGTCAGGTGGCCCCATGAGTTCTCTTCTTTGGAGTATCTAGTAGATCCATTTTTCCTCATCAGTGACTATGCGATGCAAAACCCCTTTCGTTTATGCCTGTCAAGCAGCATTTCACGTGCAAAAAATCGGCTTTCAACGTTTCTAGGTTTCAGTTCATATGGAACACCATTTTATTGATTTCGCATCATTTCCAATGATTTTATATGATGTGAAATTGCTTGTTTAATTTGTTATTTATGCGATGCGAAATTGCATTTTAATTTACACTTACGTTGCTAATGTAACCGAAAGTTCTTCTTGCATCTGACACGAATCTTCATGCCATAATGCTTCCAATTCCGCGTTTTAGTACACTTTCAGTGTTCCGCTCCGTTCTTGGTCGTCGACGTCAAATTCACCGTTCTTAGACTTTCAAAACCACTCATGACATTTTCTCTCACTTAAGACAACCTTACCATGTACTCCTACACGCCTCAGCTGCAGATTTCTTCAAATTAAAGAATTAAATTAAAAGTTACCGCAAATGGCCGTCATTCGGTTCAAAACTCGACATTTTCGCACGGAAAAAATGTATAATGCAGATATAAAATCGCTAATATTTCAAGATCATGTTGTTAGCAGATGTCCAATTTTACGATATGTTATTTTATAGTAGAAAATTTAACCATAACTTACTGGTGGCATCATTTTTTATTCCAAACGTCGGAGACTTATTTTTACTCCCAATACTTACATCGATACTACATTTTGATGGCTCCAGTAAGAATAATTATTCTTGTATACACTTTTTTATAACAGTTTGCATAAAACTTTTCTCCTGTATTTCTATGGATACTTAATTTTACAGGATGCCACAAGAGTCACTGTTTGTTGTGGAAAAATAATAGAAAGGAAATTAAATAGGTTTTAAGATATGAAAACGCGTATGTTCCAAAATAAATGTCATTAAGTAGTAGTGTTATTTATTTGAAATTTTCCAAATCATGGTTCCTACAAATCTCAAACCCATAAACTGCTTCCAGGAACAAAATATTGAGCTTTATTTTTTGAATTTTACAAAGTTTAGTCTTCTTTACTAGCATAAACTAAGTCCAAACTCCTAACAGCCTTCAAACGAATTATCGCTTCGTTTGTAAAGAAGAACAACGTCTTAAAAAAGTATCAAAAGAATTTTTTTATTAAATCAGAACTGGAGCATAAATGAACAACTCGTCCTTACAAATCGGCCAACCTCTCGAAGCGATGTTACGTAAAGTAACAATAAACTTAGTCTACTAGCCAAAGGCTACCCAAATGATTTCTAGCGAAGTTGGAGCGATGTTACGTAAAGTAACAATAAACTTAGTCTAGTAGCCAAAGGCTACTCAAATGATATCTAGCGAAGTTGGCTCAAAATTCCAGCCGACGTAACAATTTAAATGTCGGCAATATAATGCAAAGCCAAATAATACAATCTTTTCTGATCTAGCGAAAGCTAGTAACATGGCTTCGAGAGGCAGAAACACGCTCTTTCTTACAATCCGAAAATTTCACCTTATATACTCTTGAACTAATTTGCATTCAGGTAGGGGAACGGAAAAGAGAAGTAACAGTAAGGAACTAAATTCATAACTGTTAAGTTAACATAAAGGAACGTTCCAACTTCATCACAAATATGATATCGAAGTTCAGTTATGTCAACAATTTTAGAGGTGTAAACTTTAATGAGTCTCCAGACAAAAACGGAAGATTTTTAATCTGTTAGAACAGGCGAATGCGCATGATATGATGATCCAAATGGTGCCCATGACTATGTTTCATTAGCATTATTCTACCAACTGCTAAAGTGTAAATACGCTGATCACGGGTATTTTATGATGAACTGGCAGCAGCGATCAAATTACAAGAAAACGTTATTACACTAACTACTATGTTAGGAAACTTACAAATCAAGTACTGTCTTTGCTGCCTAAGACTGCAGCAAAAAGGACAGGTTGGGCCTCGTTGTTTATAGATATAATCGTTTGGGTCATGTTGCTAAGAACTGTTTTGTAAATATCTCTCAGGTCAGCAACACTGCTAGATCAAGACAGCTTCCACAAACAATTTTATTCAGCAAGGAACAGCAAGAGTAGTATTCAGCACTCAAAACGTTGCTGTGCAAGCAAATTTTGCAGATCCCAGCCAAGTGAATCACTTGCATTTAATCAGAATTTAAACTAGTTTAAACTCTCCTTACCCCTGTAAGGAGAGCCATACTTCAATTCATCTCAGGAAGCCTTTTAACCCATTTGGAGGTACCTTCAGTGTATTCAATATCGTAAGACGACCGTTCTCTCGCCAATCCGATTTACAACATATTTCTCCCGACTTTCTCTTATTCTTAAAATTTCTCACGATTGTTATGTAGCTTGGCTTAATACTTCGTTATTTACACTCCCAATAAAGCTATTTTGTGTGTCTGAAAGCACCTAGTTTTTCTTTAGCCTGCATAGAAAACCAAAGTAGTTTCACTACTGAGAAATTATGGCCCGCTTCCGCTTTGTGGCAGCACATGTTTAGGAACATGTGCTGTCACAAATCGTGTTCCATTGCTCCAATGAGCATCGAGTGCCAATGCGTGCCATCTTGCACATATTAACCAATGAGCACGAACAACATCCATATTTTTATTTCGTGCATCTTGTCGCTAAGTTGAATGATCGCACGTGTTTTCGAGAATTAGTTTAAGAAATTACGATATTTTGTTTTAGTTATGTTTGTGGAAATGTAATATGTTTGCGATGTGTACCGTTTGTCATTGAGATTTTTCAATTTCGTACGATAGAAGGGCAGGTATTCTTAAACATGTGGGTACAAAAAACATAAGCACGAAATGAGTTATATAGAAAAAAACGAAAAATTAATTTTTCTGTGGAAACAAAGGCCAAAATGTGATTAATGTTGAATGTGCTGTTTGCATTCAAGAATTGTAACTGAACATTCAGCTATTAATTACTAACTATTTAAAGTTAATTCATTATTAAAAATATATTTTTATCACTTAAAAATCTTTTTGCTGTTGAAAAAAATCTGATTCCTAAAACAATCTCCTGATTTTTAAGCATGGGTTTCGTGAAGCACCTCTTCCTATTGTACGAAGTTCACTTTAAGGGCAATAAATTTAAATTTCTGTTGGACTCGGGGACCCCTGTTGATTTAATAAATGCTCGTTATATTTAGTGTTTCAGTGAAAAGATCAATAATGAAAATTGTGTTTAAACTATGATATGTTAAATACATTAAGAATTAATATTAAATTCATAAATTCATTATGCAATGTGAATGAATATACAACAGTTCGATTCACATTTACATCGAAGTGAACGGGCTGACTAAGTTGGAAGACTATTAATTTTTACCCATATGTAATGTAAATAAGAGAAAGATTCCCATAAAATGTCCTTTCCCTTAGAGAAATAGTCTTCGAGTTATTTGCCAAAATTTTAATCATTCAATTCGGTAATGAGTAATATAAAATATCTGTATTTCAAAATAAGAACCGCTAAAAATCGCTATTATTGATTTAATAGTCGTGTAATATTAATGCCTTTGTAGAACACCAAATATAAATTGAACTTTTAGTGGTTAGTACATTAACACATGTATTGTGATTATTAATTTAAATATCCTAACAACCCAATGATATCTGGTGTGTGTCCTGTATAAGCTTACCAGTAAATAAAATAAAACATCATACCAAATTTATAAGTGAAATAGACTTTTATTTTACTATTAAAATTAATTTAAACTATTAGTATCAAGCTTTAGGCTCCCGGGAGTAAAAAAATATTGTACAATTAACATATCAAGGCATAGATCGTTTTCATTCAAAATCAGAATTCATAACATATTGCTTTTAGATTAACCGGACATGATATTATTGAAATACAAGAAGACATTTAACGAATTCGATCTAAGTATTTTAAGACGTTAATTTTAAAAAATTAATTAGGATAGTACCTTGGCATTTTTAACTAATTATTTAATTCCTATCAAGCTTTCATCCAAAATTCGTTACTTTACATAACAATATTTTTTTATTAACAATAATAAGAAACTGCGTTCAAACCGATACTTAACTATTGCATCGACCGCATCTAAAACCGGGTTTTCTAGAAATAAACTAAGAGATTTAAATACAGCACTACTGCCAACAAATTTACATACCAAATTAAACCTTAAAAATTTACCAGAATGAACATTATTAACATTGAAGATGCTCAACGCATCTTAGATATCTAAATTTATGAAATGTGACTTAAATGACTGCTTCCTCCAGAACTCCGGAAAAACTCTCGCAAATACCCACTGGACGTGTAGCGCACAGATGATAAGAATGATGACTAAACCCAAACGTCTTTAGACGGGACGATCGAAGAATTCGGTAGTACAGGATCCCTTCTAAAGACGAACAGATCCACAGGTGTTGAAGCCCAAAAAGTCTTTAGACGGGACGATGACCACTATCATTCCTGAAATTCAGGTAGAACCGAAGAATTCAGTAGTACAAGATTCACTCCCAAGACGAACTGGTCAGCAGGTTCACTTGTAGTATACAAAATCATCAATGGTTACTGCGCAGAACTTCCAGGAGCCCGAGGTGAATGAATGTGTTCCGAAGGGGAAAATGGTGAGGCAAAAACAAGCTAAGACATCAGGGAAACAAATGTTAGACGTTGAATTATACTAACCAGGCGAATGAACAGATATTTTTATGCTGAAGCCAGAGGGAGCAAGAAATTACGCGACGTCCCGCAGCCAATACCGGAAATGAAGCGAGTTCAAGAGGTTGAAAAGTCACATGCACCGGCTTTTTGTTATAAAATTTTACCAACGGCGCCAAAACCCACTCAAAAGAGTGACAATTTCTGACAAAAACACCCCGAAGGAACAGTATAATAATTCTTAATTTTCAAGGTGTTAGTTCAACACCTTTCCCCCATATTGTCAGAAACTCATCAAATAAAAAACACCTGTTGATAGTAAACCTAGAACTCTGCCGAAAGCACAAAGTGGCCTTCATCATAAATCGCCCCAAAGCAGCTTAAAAATGACAAGACAGCAATTACACCAAATCCTACGAAAGCTACAAAATTTTGTTAATTAAATGAGCATACTTCACCAACTAATTAAGCTATCAACTTATAAGGTATTTCTCCCGCCTTCTTCGCATGCCTTCGTGGTGTAGTGGTCTGCATGCTCGACGCGTAACCGAGAGGTCCGTGGTTCGATTCCCGGCGAAGGAATTGCATATTTTTCATGTCTCCTGCTACTAAATAACCTAATGTCTCTACAAGTGGCGCCCGAACTAAAAGGGTTGTGGATGATGACTCTCCACACCTAGGATTTGGCGACTAGGTCCCCTAAAACCCTAGTCGCCCTTTAAAAAGGGGAGTATATAAGGTATATCTCCCACATTCTTAGCGTGCCTTCGTGGTGTAATGGTCAGCACACTGAGCCGGTATTTCAGAGATAAGTGGTTCGATTCCCGGCGAAGGCGATGCATATTTTTCATCTCTCTCTCTTGTGCAAAAAAAAAAAAAAAAGAAAAATACCTAATGTCTCTACAGTGGCGCCCGAACTAAAAGGATTGTGGATGATGACTCTCCACACCCAGGATTTGGCGATTGGGTCCCCAAAACCCCAGTCGCCCTTTAAAAAGGGGAGTATATAAGGTATTTCTCCCGCCTTCTTCGCATGCCTTCGTGGTGTAGTGGTCTGCATGCTCGACGCGTAACCGAGAGGTCCGTGGTTCGATTCCCGGCGAAGGCGTTGCTCATTTTTCCTGTCTCCTGCTTCGTAATAACCTAATGTCTCTACAAACTTGAAAGTAATTTTAAATTAAAGTGGAAATCTTTCTGCTTCTTCTAGTATAAATTATAATTACATAAACTCAAATTAAGTATTTTAAAATCCAGATTATAACATGAAAAACACACACATTTCCATTGTCTGCTGCCAAGCGAGTTCCGAAACTAAAGTAACGAACTTAATATCTCAAGTACAAAACCCTAATTAAAGGTGTATGTCACACTGTGTGTGAAGAGAAGGTATTTCACATTTGAAAACTGAGTATAAAATATGTTTTTGATAACATGTGAAGTTGATCCTAACATTTTTCTTTCACTTTATTTTTAATTTGACGTTATATGAAAACCCAGCAACAATCATAAATCCCTTAGAAAAACTTTCTTTAGATTCCTTGAACCATGTTTTAAGACTTTTTTCTCCTATTTTATGATAACAAATAGATGTTTTAAGTAAACCCAAGATTCATCTATTGTGATAACATTTTTCCATTTCTGTCCGGGTAAATGTTTCTAATAAAGGATTCTACAGCGCCCTGTACCTTTAGCGATATGTCGTAGAGAAAGGCAATTCACAGTACGTTTTATTATTCTTTTTTAAGATTCAAATCAGCATTAGTCACTTTGCTTACAGTTGATACTGAGCATTTTAATTATTTCGCAACTGTCCTTTTATTGGCGGTTTCATTTTAACATCAAGGATCTTACTTTTACAACACTCGAAACATTCCATTTTCTCCTTTGATATTTATTTGGAACAATTTTTCCATTTGAAGCTAAATTTTGACGTTTTTTTTTCTTTACTGTTGACAACAATACCTATCGTAGCTTTACATATGGAAAAATGTCTTTCACAGCGTTTTTTAATAACTAGACGCGAATAATTTTCTTCGGAAAGTGCATAAACTTAGCCTTCCATCCATTGGTTCCTTAAAAGCGCCATTTACGTGAAAACAAAACTGTCAATTAGCAGACGATAATTTATACTTCCAAAAATACCTTAAGAAACGATTTTTATAGCAAAAGAAAATCAACAAAAAAGTATGCGAACAACCTCTATATTATTCTTCATATGTTGCCAGTATATTTTATTTACGACTTGCTGATTTTCACATGAAATTGGCAATTCTTAATTCTAGCTTATTTTTTACCATACTAGAAAATACATATAAATAAGATTTTAAAGATAATTGTAGATGCATAAATGAATAATCATATCATACTGTTGATAAACAAAATTTAAACGTATTGTTACGGATTTTGTATATATGAAAGTAATTTTAGTGAAGTTATGTGTCAAACTGAAGTATGTTTTGTATAATGTAACATGAAATGCTTGAAAGTGACGAAACTCTGGTAGAAAAATAAGATTACAAGGCACAGAGCAAGTCTGTTTAACATTGAGGTAGACTCTCTCGCTAATTTTGCGAGATATGTCCAAGCTGACAATAGCTCTGGCGACTCATTTGTAGCCACATTTAGCAAAAAATCGCCAAAAGTCGCCAAATTTGGCATTTGGTCCGGCCTCTGTATAACTGTAATTGACACTGTGACTGAATAAATGTAATTAACCTACATATGTAACTGTAACTATAATCGGCCCTCATATGCCATCCAGTAATTTCGAAAAATGAAAGGTATTAGAGATTTCTCTGCGACTGGAGGAAAACTGTATAAGACTGGGGATGTCATCAGATTTAGAGTTGGAATATTGAGAGTATTGCGAGTTTCGCCTTTTAGATGCGCTTTGCACTGCGTTGTGTGTAACGCTGTTAGTAGTTTGAAGGTGTAACTACTGACTGTGCCGTATGATACTGAGAAGAGCTGTACCAGTATTTGTGGAAAATTCCAGAGCTATAAAGTGTTTCTTTTGGTAAAATAAATTTTTATAGAGCTATCATCGGTTGCATTCAATCTATTAAGAACCCGTACGCACGCAATAATATGAAATGCTCTTTTCTGCAATCTGAGTCTCCTAACAATGTAGACGCAGAAATTTATTTGGACTGAAGTGGTATTGTCATTAATTAATCTTTTATGTAAAAAATTCGAAATCAATTTAAAACGAGAATGAAACTATTCAGTTCTTTTGTCGTCATGAGGATTCTAAAAAGCAATTAAGCTCTCTTGTTTTAAAATACTTCTTCAGACAAGATAATCCTTCTGTGTTTTGCTTAATCGACTTAAATTAACAGCTGCATAAGCATGCTTATGTTATGTGTATAATTATACTTTTAAGATAGGTATTTTGCGAGTAGATAAAAAAATTGTTGCTGAATTTATGTAAGCGAATGTTAAACGAAACTTAATTTCACATGTCAGTTATTCCTTTCTGGAAAAAGGGGCTTTTCTTTCAATTATCGGAGTGTAATTGGAATAAAATTGTTGGCTATTAGAATTAATTTCTGAAAAAGCAATTATTCTAAGAAAAAAAAGAAAACATAGCATTTTATAATTATTTTTATCTTTCAGTATTTAATTCATTTTAATAAGTAATTGCTGTGGTTTATTTTTTTGAAATAAATAATATTCTAGAAGACAGAAAAACGTAAACACGTTTAAAAATTTGAACTTGTTTTTATGGATCATATTTTTGATGTTCTAAGAGGAAAATAACTCATTTTCATAGGCGAAGTTTTACCCATTTATCATTCATGAAAACATTTGATGTGGGCACCACATGACTTTCACGCACGGCCTCTTAAATTATTCGCATTGTTTGCTTCACTTCATTTAAATTTATTTCCTCGAATTTCATTTGAGATAGATTTCTAATTCAATCAACATAAGTTAAAAGTTATACTACATTTGGCCAGCGAGCAAGAAGACAAAACGTTCGTGCACAAAACTGAAAGTTAAGTTTTGGTTCCATTGGGTAAATATCGATGATGCACCAGATGACTTAATTCACTATTCTACTAAGAGTTTCAAATGAAAACAAACTGCTGCCTCGTTAGGCTTAGCACTTATTAAACGTTTGAATTGGTGATAATTCTAGAACTACTGCATGCTGATTAAATAAACGCATCGAAATCTTAACGGGAACATGAAAGCAACATAATCTAGTCAATTTTAAGGCAAAAAAAGGCACAATTTACCAATACATAAGATTTAAAACTAGAATCACAGAGCTGGGGAATAGAATGACAATGTGTAAAACATGTTTGTATACGTTTGTATTTGTTACATAAGTCTGATAAATCGCTCCGTTTACTCCTGATGAGAACAAGTTAAATGTTTCCTGAATAAATACAACAACCTTCATTATACACATTTCCACCCCAAATCCGCCCCTGCCATATGTCTTATGTCATCGTATATCGCTGGTTATTTAGCGCTGACGTGAAATCTAGAAATTTGGTCAAATTAATGTGATTCAAGCCTACAGTTGTTGGTATTATACCTTTCTTATATACCTAATTTATTCATAGAATAGACACGTTGTTAAAAAATTTGTACATAGATAGATGATTTAAGTGCAGTCATATGTGAAGCTGTTGTATCTTCCTGTATTATGTAACATGAAATTCTAGAAAGAAGATGCTATATCGTAAAAGTAAGAATACAGGGACAAGAAGTCTATTTAAAATTGAGTTAATGGCCACATCGCTAATTTGGCGAAATAGCGACAACCTGGCAACTTTTTTTTTTGAATAATTTTTGTCGATAGATTTGGGGAGGAATAACTTGCTCAACTGGCGCTCAATTCGCTCAACTCGCTAACCATTTGGCGACATTTTGGTCCGGTCCCTTTATACACTCATGTCCATAAATTAAGGATAATTCGGAGTCACGCGGAAATCGAACTCTAATATAAATATACCACCTGTAAAATCACTACACACATCTTCAAGGATCATATGCAAATTTCAGGAAGTAACCAGATGACACCGATGGAACGTCACAATGACGAGAGTGTAAGAGAGTGATATATAAGGAATACAGGCAAAGGAGTAAAATTGTTCGCAGGCGCTTTATAAACATTTCAGTGCAATAACCGAATAGTTATGACCCAAAGGACGCATTTGGACAATTTTTTACGTGGTAGTATTATCGGCTGTCTTGAATGTGGGCGTACCCAACTGGAAGTATCAGCCGAACTTGGAATTGCCCGAAGTGTCATCTCCAGCCTTTGGCAACATTTACAAGATGATGGTAATGTGAGTAGACGTTACAGCACAGGTCGCCCCAGAGTTACAACGCCGAATAAGGTCCGGTATTTGGCAGTTACTGCCAAAAGAAACAGGCGGAGCACAGCCTCAGACCTGTCTCGTCAGCTCTCTTCAGCCACTGGTACGACAATTTCAAGGCAGACCGTGTACAGACGCTTAGGGCAGATTGGTCTATATGCTCGTAGACCTGCCAGATGCGTTCCACGTACTGCAACTCACTGTCGCCTGCGGTTAGCCTGGAGTAGAGAGCATGCATTGTGAACACCGCAACAGTGGGCTTGTGTGATGTTTTCCGACGAGTCCAGGTTTAGCTTGCAGTCTGATTCTCGCCGGACTTTCATATGGAGAGCTCCAGATACCCATTACTACCAAGAAAACATCATTAAACGACACTGTTAGGGTGGTGCTGGAGTACTCGTAGGGGGTGGAATTATTCTGGGTTCCAGAACTGACCTGCATGTTCAAATTGGAACCATGACAAGCCAAATCTATCGGGACGTCATTCTGAAAAAACATGTGCGTTTTTTTCGGGGCGCCATGGGCGCACAATTTGTGTTTATGGATGATAACGCCCGTCCTCACCGTGCAAACATCGTAAGCGAATGCCTTCAATCGGAGGATATCACCCGTATGGACTGACCAGCATTCTCACGGGACTTGAATCCAGTAGAGCACGTATGGGACATGCTTGGCCGACGAGTTTCAGCCGGTCAATCTCCTCCTACATGTCTACCGGAACTTCGGAGAGCATTGCTTTTGGAGTGGTGTAATATCCCTCAAGATCAGATCGATAATTTGATACTCAGCATGCCTAGGCGTTGTACGAACTGTATTGCATCGTCTGGGAAATATACAATGTATTAACAATCATACCAACCATGTAATATTGTTTTTTTGTAAATATGTTTTTTTGGTAATTTGCTCCGGGGAGAAAAAATCGCTATTTTTTTAATAATATCAAACATATAGCATCTTTTTTTGCACTTTACCTTTTGTCTAATAAATAAGCTTTACAAATAAGTCAAATTTGTTTTGATTCTAACTCTTCCTTTGCCTGATTTTGCATTATCCTTAATTTATGGACATGAGTGTAGCTATAATGGATATTGCTACTGAATAACTATAATTAATGCTCTCTGTAACTATAACCTTAATTCGGCTGTCATATACCTTCCAGTAATTTTCAGAAGTAGAAATTACTAGAAATATCTCGGCGGCTGCGTGAAAACTATGTAAGACTGACGAGAGTATCTGTTCCTCAGGTGTTGTTAGTTGTTTAGTTCAGCATCAGATCGGACTTCTGAGATATGTTCGAGTTAGTTTCGCTGTTTAGATGCGCTTAGCACTGCTTGTGTTTAACGTTCTTAGCAGACCGAAGTGTAAATATTGATTTACTCTGTGATTCTGTGAAGAATTGTACAACTATTTTTATGAAAAGATCCAGAAAAGTGTTTTCTTTGATAAAATAAATTTTGTTAACCTATCATCGGGCCTGTGAGTATTCTATCTGTTATGAACCCGTAAGCATGCAGCAATATAATTTTTAAATTCTCAGTAATATAAAGATTTTCCTATTTTGTAATAGACAGGATAACCTCTATAACTAAGGTACATATATTTTACTTAAAATAAAGTAATTTTTTATAGACAACTATATCACGCAACGCTTATACTTAAAATACGTGTCAGAAATGAAAATATTCTATTTAAATGCATTAAATTTGCACTTCCCACCTACCACTGTTGAAACAACGACTCATGAAACAAGCTAGAATATAGCACGAATTTCCCTAAAAGTGACCGAGACTAAAATTGCTACAATTTCATTCAATCAAAGCTCTAACTTTTTAATGCTTTAAACTACCTTAAGTAGAAGTGAATGGATTGCATTTGGCTGGAGAATATGTAACAAGAAAATCCAAATGAAAAAAGCGAAATGGAACGGGGAAAATTCAAAGAGCAAAATGCTTACAAAACATGCCAAAGGCAATATATTTCCAACAAGCGAGAAAGTTTTCAGAAACGTTGCATGAAAGGGAAGAAGATGGAATTAAACGAAAATTATTGCCGAAAAATCGAAAGAACGAGTCTTATTTTTCTGAAGCGTCTGGAATTGCTTTCTGTAAGTTTCTAGATTTTAAAGTGCTACCAGCAGATTGGATAACATTTTTGCTATTTTCTGAAGCCTTGTCCTGAAAAATAAATATATATATATATATATATATATTAAGGATTTCATCTCTTTTTTGGTAGCATTATATTATTTTAGTTTATCGTACCGTATTTAATTTTGTCATAAAAAAATTACCATAGTACTTGAGCAAATTTTTAGATACGTTTTGTTTCCTTGTAAAGAAAGTACTGTAATCGCGAAAAAATCCGAGTGTCGTATTAAAACGGAAGTACATATTTTGACCGTCCCCAGATCCATCTGGATGGATTTTTGAGTGACGTCTGTACAGAAGGACTTTATTATTTCAAAACGGATTGTAAAATGGTTTAAAATGAACTTTTTTCGTGACGTCTGTGCATACGTACGTATGTGTGTCACTTAACTCAAAAACGATTAACCGTAGTATGTTGAAATTTTGCATATGGGACTGCTATAACATGTAGTTCTGCAACACCTTTTTTCTATTGCAAATGGTTATACCAAAAGGATGCATATATATAGAATCACAATTTAAAAAAAAATATCCCAATAATAATTCCATGCAATATGCTGCTGGAAAATTAATCAATTATGGATTAAATAGTAAGAAATTTAGCACAAAAATCACAAAGGCATGAAAGAAGTTAAATTTAAAGCCAGTAAAATGCCTAAATGTATAGTAAAATCACACGTTTTATTAATTTGGTAGAAACTTTTGTTCTCAGCTAATTATAAATACATTTTGTAAATTATTGCGTTTCAATTTGAATTTTAACATTAGTGAGTAGTATATACACTCATGGACAAAAATATTAGCGCACCAAGAAATAATTGCGGGATCGTAACGAAACTTGCAATGAAGGTACATGTCGGGGAGATATGCAAATGATTAGAAATGCAGCGTGATTGCGCATTACCTATAGCCGGTAGAGGGCGTTGAACGTCGTACTCTGTGGAGTATCAAACAGGTAACCAAAGCTTGTTTGAGTGTGCTGAATCATTTACAAAGGAAGAGCTGAGGTAGACATGCCATTACGCCGTGTTCGAAGACAATATGAGCAGTTGTCGCAGTTTGAGAAGGGGAGAATCGTCAGGATGATGGAAGCTGGGTGGTCAGCTAGGCGAGTAGCTCGTCAATTAGGCTGCTCTGATTATGTTGTGAGGAGGTGTTGGGACTAGTGGACCCGAGAGATGTCATGTACACGAAGACCAGGCTCAAGGCGCCCTCGACAGACCAGTCATCGAGAAGACCGCCACATCGTAAGAAATGCACGCCTACAGCCAACTGCATCATCGGCCGCCATCCAGGCACAGGTAGCACCTTTACTAGGAGCCCTTGTGTCTTCTCGAACCATACGAAGGCGCCTGGCTGAAGGACAGTTGGTATCGCGGAGCCCATTGGAATGGAACCAGGTCGTCTTTAGCGACGAATCCAGATTCAATCTCGGCAGTGATGACAATCGTGTTGGTGTGTGGAGAGCCCGTGGTGAGCGTCTCAATCCTGCCTTTACTGTACAAAGTCACATCGCTCCCACAGCTGGTGTGATGGTATGGGGTGCCATTGCTTACAATACACGGTCATCCCTAGTATTGTTCCGTGGCACCATTACAGCCCAGCGATATGTTCATGAAATCCTGCAACCACATGTGTTGCCACTCATGCAACGGCTCCCAGGAGCCGTTTTTCAACAGGACAATGCTCGGCCTCATACGGCAAGGGTGTCACAAGACTGTCTCCGCACTGTTACTACCCTTCCTTTGCCTGCCCGATCCCCAGATTTGTCTCCAATCGAGCATATCTGGGATCATTTGGGACGACGAGTTGGGCATCTCACGAATTTGAATGAACTAGAGGCAAGGTTACAGCAAATATGGAACGAAATGTCTCAAGAAATCATACAGAACTTGTATGACTCAATGCCCGATCGTATCGCATCGTGCATTCGCACTAGAGGTCCAACGGAGTATTAACTCCTCCGTTCTTTTGCTTTTTTCTCTGAAATAAATTATCCTTTTTCTTAACATTTACTTATATCAAAGTAGTCATTACGTATGTAAAATTTCATTTCATTTTGACGATTCCTTCTTGGTGCGCTAATGTTTTTGTCCATGAGTTTATCTTACATTTGCTTTATTAGGCATTGGATTTATTTCATTTAAATTTTTTTGCGTATTTTTATTCATATGAAAGGAAAGCAGCTGTGTAGAGGAGACATTCAGAATTTTCGAGTGATAATTTAAAATGGTTCATCAGCTAGTCTTGGATGATCAGAAACATAGCGGTTTACCTAGGAAGTAGGATTCAATTGAATCTGATCTACCTCCTCTTGATAATTTTGAATGACATTTTAATTTTATTCCTTTTCCTTTAATATCTATTTCTACTGTTATCGGGATTTCTTCTGATTTAAAACCACTGAGTTGATTACTTTTATCTTTTTTATTGGGAGATTTAGGGGTTTTACTGGGTTTAAATTTCATTTATTTCATGTCTTTGTGGTTTTGTTCCAAAATTTCTTACTGTTATATATATATATATATAATAGTAGGAAAATAAGCTAATTCCCCTTGAAGAAACGGTATTGTTTCATTATCTTTTCAATTCATTTTTAGATTTTTAGATAATTTTCTTTATATGACTGTATTATTAGCAATTTTTGAGTTACAATTTTATGCATAACCACTACTATCAGCCATTGTATGTAAAGCAATTTTCCCATGCCTATTTTCCTTTTTAGTCCAAAACGCGTTAGCCAAGAAAGGCTATTAATTTCGTTCTGGGATTTTGGGTCGATTCACTTTCTGCTTTAATTCACTTTTCAAACTGTTGCAACCAAATATTACAGCCCTGTATTATATTTAAAGAAATTGAATAATAAGAATCTGCATAAATGTATGCATGTTTCTCGCATTGTGATAAAACAACACTACCTAGAGCCATCGAATTTTGAATAACGTACGTTTCCACCCGAATATGGGCATCTGGAAGCCCAAATTTGGAATTTTTTTTATTATATATTTCGTATTTCGTAAAACTTTAACAAAATTTTTATTAGCAAACTCGACGATTTCAAAACGAGGAATGACAACAATGTACGAAAAAAAAACATTTTTATCTCCAGCGCGCGAGATTGTATATCGGAAATTCTAAAGATATGCTCCTTTTAAAATTATTTTGCGATATTGTTGTTGAATTGAATTTTATGGTTTAAGTAGGAAGACCATGATATTTAATAAATAAAGATAACACTCAGAATGTTAAAAAAATCGCGCCTTTGGGCGTAATGTAAAATCTGAAAGCTTTCAGATTTTTTCCTATTTAATACTTTTAAAAGTTTTTCTAAAACTATTTAAAATTTTAAAAAAGAATTTAAATATTTGTAGAGATCTTCTGCCTATCTTTTGTGTGAAATCTGGAGAACAATGACCGCACAAAAAAAGGGTTAAAACTACCCTTTATTACACACTTTAAATTATTTACAATGCGTCAACTCGACGCTAACACACTGCGCTTCTGCTTGGACTGAAACTGAAACAGTAGAAACGAAACTCAAAAATTGAAGCTATTAACAAGTAGTAGAATTAAACTACAGGGCTCAGACAATTCTGTGTCCTACAGTGCGTACATGAGATTAGTGGCAATATTGCTCGTTACGCCACGTTTAACCAGCAATAACTGCTAAGCGAAGCTTGCGTTATAATACGCACAGAGTTTTCCCAGACTCTCTGACTTTGCCTTCTAGAACTCGATATTTAAACTTTTTCTCCTACTGGTAGAATTTGTATTCCTCCTTTTGTCTACCAAATGTAATTGTTCTGGCACTGACAATTAGGGGAATGAAGGCTTATGGGAAAGAACTTCAAATTAAATTTAACTGGTTGTTTAAAATAAATATAAACCCCTACATGCTAGTTAAAAATTACGAATTTGTAAATTGGAATTTATTTAGACTTCAAATTGTGATTCTTTTTCATTATTGGATTTCTTAATTATACTTTGAAACATAAGACTTTTAATAGGACTATTCTCCTTTAATTATAATTATAATCATATATATATATATAGATAGATGTAAAAAAAAATACGATTGCTTTGCTCTTTGCGAACTAGCAACCTTTAATTAATTTTCTGCAATTCAGGATCTTCCCCTAGACCAGTACCTTCTGGAACATTCGCGCCTATTACATAACCTCCTCATATAAATGCTGCGTCATAAGCTTTCATAGACAGATGCCTTCTCGCCTTCGTCCTGCTAACGCCTTCGCTATGCTTCTCTTTCTTTGTTTGAATGTCATGACGTATTAAAGTTTAAAGTTAGTCGTATCTAGTGATTCAATTACTCAATAAGTTATTTGAGTAACTTCATCTGGAAAAAATCATCTGCTCTAAATTAAAATAAAGATATGCTGTTAAAAGTGAAAGTCCTGAGTCGTATTTTTTCTACGTGGTTCAATCATCCCAGCTTCGTCAAACGTCTGCCAAAACGTGTAATGGAATAGCCTCACCATTCACCCACGACGTGTTGGAATAACTGAAATATTACACACACACACACACATATATATATATATACTCATACCATTACCCAGGTTTAAAGTCCTTATTCTGTGTTTATTTTCCCAATCTAGTTATATACTTTCAATTACAGAAGTGTTTTAAATGACGAAAATTTTCATATTTTGCAGTGTCAGATTAAAAAAAAATAATTTTTAGCAACTAATAAAATGTAATTTTTATTGCGGTATCCCGGTTCCTATACGTATATTTTGGGAAAGTTTTATACACATTATGAAAAAATAAAAGTATAAGAAGTTTGACTTCCATATGACAAAATTTGGCCGGGGTGTTTAATTTCAAAATTTGCAATTTTGAATGTATTTTATAACCTGTCTCGAAGGACCGATTATTCAAATTAGAATATTTCGAGTAGATAAGTTTAAATGATGTGCAGCAAATATGCGTATAATTTTATAAGCCCTAAAAGGAAGTCACGTGGTGTCTACATCAGACTGTTTACGTTAATGTTATTTGCATGTTCTTTCTACATTTAGATATATTTTACATTAAAGTGGATTTTACATATACTATGATGTACATACACATATACTATGGTGAGCATAACATAGAATATACTATGAAAATACTATGATAAGCATAATATAGAATGCAAGCTATACGAAAATGACGGCTACGCCTTTGATATTAATCCTTAATGTAAGATATTGTGATGAATTTACAAAGAACCCATCAGCGGACAAATGGATAAAACTATTTAGTTTTAGTAATTAAGAGAAAGGGTTAGCTGTTTGAAATTTTCTTTATGGTTATTGTCACGTTAAAATGATTTTCTCTTAAAACGTCCTCCACAAAGACATTCTTCCTCTCAATCAGATATCTTCGCGCATTTTCCCGTAATCCTTTAACTAATCAGTTTCAAAAGTTTTTGAAAAATAAAGCATAAAATTTAAGAAGATTTAATGCGTAGTTAACAAACTCAGATAGAATAGAAAAGCTTTGTAAAGATATAAGGTTTCTTAAGTTATGGTAAAGCACTCGAGGCTATGTGCGTACGGAAATAACTTTCGTGGAGAACTTTCTAAGGTTAATTTTTCTGGCATTTATTTGACACATTAGGGAAGCAATAAAAGCATCTATACTGCTAGCACGTTTGTCAGGATTTGAAACCCTACCAGTTTTTAGGGGTTTTACCTGTCGTCCGCTGAAGATTTATAAAGACGTAACACCTAAACGTACGGAAGTTAGTGAAAAATATGAATTCAAAATAATGGCGCAAATTAATCATAACTAATGTGCAATGTAGAATAATAACATGTTAATCATTACCTGAATTATATGAATCATTTATGGGTTCGTTGAGTCACGCGTGAATGTTTGTATGTAGCTTTTTATAAATTTGTGCGAGTTTGAATGAACTGGTTTAAATTATGGCAACATACACAAGATCTATCCTACGGGAAGGGTTGTCTTCGTAGACAACATTTTAAGGAAAACTGGTTATTTATGACATTAGGTATTTGAAAAATCCTTAAATTGTAGTACATTGCCGTATTCTGAGACAACTTAGAGAGCCCAGCAAAAGTTAACTTTATTTTATTTTATTTATTTATTTATCTTGTAATGTTGCGCCCTTTTAAATTAAAAACTTAAAAGCTAGATATTAACTGTCAAAACAAAATCTTTATTGATCCTTTAAAACGTCTAGTAACAAAATTTAATAAAGAATTTCATTACGCTCAGTGCTAAATTTTACGTACACTGTTTCGACACCAAAAAATATACTTCCATTGAAAACTAATAGACGACTGTATTCAGCTCACTAATATTTTTGCTTTACATTTAAAATTTTCTGACGTAGAAGCTAGAATTTCTAACGTACCTTTCTGTATTCCATAATATAGTGCACAGAAACTAAACTAAGCTTGCAGCTATCTATCATCATATACCTGAAGTGGACAGTATTCTGCCCTTTTATGTTTCTTTTCCACGTGACTGGCAACTCACTGCAGCTCGAGACTGGGTCTAGGGGTGTTGCCCAATCATTCAACAGAGGGTGTTCGTCCATTTTTTAGAAGATTTCCTTTGTAGTTACAGAAACATTTTACCTAAACGTTTTGTATTTTAAATGTTCCATTTGAGAGCCCTTAATCTTCGTTATCATTTGCACCATAATTTCCAAGACAATAAAGCTTTTTATAGTATCGAAAAATGTATTTTATCTCATTCCTCTGGATCAGGTTTCCAGAGTCCAAGAAGGATTGTAGGTCGACGTCCGTTGATCATACATCAGGAGATTTAGGAAGGATATGAGTGGAGTCTCGTTACCCGTTTCTTGTTCCATTTTTTTCCATGAAATTAACAGTCGATTTTTACTTGCGGCTGCTTATTTGGTCTTGATGCAGTTTTACTGGCTGATGGCACTGTGGATGAAGATAAATCATTAAACCTGGGTACAAAGTATGTTCCTGATAATATGTGGAATTAATCTTAACATTCTTGTCCTCTCTCTTATTTTTAATTTGTAGTTACTTGAAAAACCAGCAACCATTATGAATCCCTTTGAAAAGTTTTCTTGAAATTCTTTGAACATGTTCTAAAATTTTTTCTTCTCTTTGATGATGATAAATGGATATCCTTTTATTGCAGTCATTTAGATATACCCAAGATTCATCAACTGTGTCAGCATCTTTTCATTTTTGTTCGAATAATTGTTTCTCATAGAGAATTCTCTTTCGGCGATATGTCGTGGAGAAAGACGTTGCACATTGCATTTTTTCACAGTTTTAAAATTCAGCATTAATCAATTTGTTTAAATTTGACGCGGAGCGTTTTAATGTTATCTATCGTTGCTTTAGTTACTGGAAAATTATGGCTTTCACAGCATTTTTTTAATAACAAGATACGAATAATTTTCTTCGGAAAGTGCACAAACATAGCCTTCCGCCCATTTCTTTTTTAAAAGCGCCATTTTGCATAAAAATAAAACTGACAAGCAGCAGATGATAAATTATGCTTTCAAAAATACAGTTACAGTTAAAAACATTTTAACAAACAGGCAATTGTTTTATAGCAAAGCAAAATTGTCTAAAATATGTGTTAACAGCCTCAGTATTAAATGTTTCTAAATGAATATCAAATAAATTCTGTTTCAGAGGAAATGGAGCTCTCATTCTTAAAGTGAATTTTTTTTAATTGTTTCCTAAATTTGTTCTCAGAAGTTTAGATTTTAGCTCTCATACACAATATTTCTCGACTCAAAGATACATATTTTTCAACTTAATCATCGCTGAAAAAGAGTGCTTAATCGTAAATTTTGCCTAATTACGTTTTATACAGGAATGATAAATTTTTCTTTATTCTTAATTAAAACAGCAATGTTATTCTTTATAAAATACCAACGACAAGTGTTGAAAAGTATTTTGAATTTGTACGTTTTAGCGTTTAATTTAATGTAATTTATTTTATTTTATTAGACTCAAAGTTATTTGTTCTGTAGCTGCGGTACTCAAATCAAGAGCCGCATCTGAGAAATGCTGGCGCCTTGATTCGAAGAAATATGGTAATTCTGGGCTGATTTAAATAATATCATAGAGCTGAGTTTTGCTGTAGGAAAAGAAATAAATGTTATTATTTTTATATGTCTATGATCAAAGCAGCAAATGATGTGTTTTTAGCTTGACTTGTTTTCGTTTCTGATTAGTGAAAATAACTGCCTGCGGGCAGATGTTAATTGCAAGCGAAAGAGTCTAGGCATTGAATTGTTAACCTTTAGAAAATATCAGACTCTTAAAAAATATGAGATGAAAGATTTTTGTTAATTTGATCCTTATCTCACGTTTTTATCATTTTATCGCGAATGCTGCATATGGGGGCAATAAGAGCTCGATTAAAATCTAAAAAAATTCAGAGCATAAAAATTGCCAAAATATATTATTTACGATACGGTTGAGTTGACGAAAAATCCAAGAAAATAAAAAAAAGAAAATCTGAAAGCTTTCAGATTTTATACTACGCTCAAAAGGATGTTTTTGTAACCTTTTGTGTGTAAATGTTTATAATTTATTAAATATCACATTCTTCGCACTTCAACCATAAAATTCAATTAAACAGTACTATCACAACATATTTAGAAAAGCAAAACAGCATAATTTTAGAATATCTGATACATAGGCTCGTACGCGTTAATGTGTTAAAAGAATATCAGTATTAGGATATTTCTGTAACAGAGGCAGGTGTCATAAATTAATTGTATCTTAGATAGAGAGAGCCTCCAGAGTAAGATAATGTCTTTTGATGCTAGAAATGTGTTTAACGGATTCTTTACAAACACTTTGGAAAGTTAAGTTGTCAGGACTGAGTGTTCGGTGCATATTCTTGGCAAACATCTTCGTGAAAGTAACTAAGTCCTAAGTCCTGATCTTGAACAGGAAGCTGAATGCAGCTATGTTCTGTAGTAGAATACTATGAATAAGTGATAGAAGAACTACACTTCAGAGCGATTTAAAATCCTCTTTTATTAAACCACAATTATGTACAGCCACTTCCCAACTCGGGAGGGATACAGAAAATAATGACCGCCACTTAGATCTAAACTGAACAATCAAATTTAATTTAAACTAACGCTAATTAGAAATTAAGTAGTCGTTGCTCACAGAGCTATGAACGCGAGGTTGGCAACTAAACTAAATGGTGCGTAGCAAGATTTAACTAATACTGACGCACTTAGAATTACTTCAATAAGTAATAACGTAACAGCGCTACGGCTTAGAATTTAAGTAGTAACAAATCAGGCAAACGTTGAATAGAGTAACAGTGGTCTGAGACTAAACGCTCTCTCACACTGAAAGGTTTCTACCTTTCGTTTAAATAGAACTTGGCTGCACCTCAAATTAGCATGAAGCTGAAACGCGTGCTTATTCTAACGGGAAGTTGAAATGAGAACAGATGGAAAAAAGAACATTAAAATAAAACTTTGTTAATTTAACTAAAACCTTACAAAGTTAGCTCACACTGCCAGGTACTCATCATCCAATTCCTAGCACGTGTTGATACTAACTAGAATAACATGGCACTACTCTGTTACTTTTGACTGAAAATGTATATTTCATTAGTGATCATCACTGATCGAGGTTTTGATGGTCAGTGTGTTCTTTTGCTTTTCCAGTGGTGTTCTTCGGTTTAATTTAATTTTAATAAATTATCAATTTTCCATATACCGACTGAATATTCTTGGATACCAATGGCCCTGATGGTGACCATATCAGTGTGGAGGCCATCAACCCCATGATCAGAAACCGCCACTAATGGTGACCATGTGTTTGATAATCATCTATGCCTTTCCGGTACAAAAAAGACGTTATCTGGTTTCATTTAATTTTAACAATTTTAACTAAACTTACTGATCTCCCTCATACCTGTCATCGGCAGTAACCATAAAAAAGGTAACCAATGCTTAGGTCATCAATAACCAATGTATTTGACGAATACCACAGATGTTTTGTTTAACACTTCATTTTTAAAATTTATCCAAATTTAAACCCTTTGTTAAAAACTAATAACCTATGGGTTCACCTTCGGTCAAACCGTAAGTCAGATGTTAAACTGTAAGTCACTGGTAGAGAATAGCTTAAATAGAAGAGTTACATTTATTGCGTGTATCACAGCACATATAAGACTTCTCTACTTAAATTTTCTTCAACAAACGCCTACCTAGCTGTACTTCACGCAGAGTTACTTCTCTTATAATTAAAATGCTGTCGACGAACTTGGTAAGTTGCAGTTAAAATTAGAAAGCCACTATAATAACCAATTTCTTCTCGAAAGCAATTATAAACTTAGACAGTTTGTCTTGGAGTAATAAAGATACCAAAAATTAAATCTATCCAAATATGACACCTGGTTTGTTCCTTCGGCTAATAATTATAAAAGCATTTACCAACTTCGAACAGCCAAAACAAGAATCGCTGCTGGCCTCCAACAAACAGAGATTGGCACTAAATATCACCGTTAATTCGACGGTTTTCACTCCGTAAGATATAAAATGCAGCTCATTTAATTAGCTTTCAAGCTCTCTTTCTAGTTTTCCCTCTGATTCTCAAGGCCGTATATATACGCCCTAGAATATTTTTTGTAATGTCATTAATAAAGCGTATATATGTGCATCTTAAAATATGTTCAAAACATTAAGCCAATATTTTGAATGAGCATAAATCCAGATATAAAATATCAAGAGCATTTTGAGCATCAAAACCAAGAAAATTCTCCTTTATCATAACAGTTCGGAGAAATTCTGGCTTTCTCAGTGAAACCAGGCTGATTCTTAGCGGGCTGATTTTCATAAAACTCTGAACCTAGAAACTAAATATGGCCCAAATTCAATAGAAGATATAACAGTTTATAAATTATTGTTAAATGTTAGTCAAACTTAAAGTAATCGTCATTTCCTGAACATCTTATGAAATATATAAATAAAAAGACCAAACAAGTAGGTATTTCAAGGCCATTCTTTCCTAAAACACGCCGCATTACGATGCTAACGACTGCTGCGGAAATAACGTCTGGACGGTGATGACAACACATGTTAACTACGTAAATAACGGATGGGTCGTTTTCACTTAGAAGTTGTGATCTTAAAGTTATATATAGGCTATACCTGGAGCTAGATCTAACTTTTGTGATATTTCTCCTGGGATAAAAATCTGATCATCTTGAAGCTCTAAATTTATAACATTTATGCTTTACTTGAAGAAACTGTGATTATTCCTCAAAGCAAAATTTTGCGAATGTTTTGTAAATTACCAAATAAATAAGACGACGCATAAATAAAAATTCTGAAAACTGTAAATAGATAGTCTCCTTTATTTCAGTCTTACAATAAATATGTTTAAGCATAAATAAAAATTCTAAAAACTGTACATAGATAGTCTCCTTTATTTCAGTCTTACAATAAATATGTTTAAGCATAAATAAAAATCCTAAAAACTGTACATAGATAGTCTCCTTTATTTCAGTCTTACAATAAATATGTTCAAGCATAAATAAAAATCCTAAAAACTGTACATAGATAGTCTCCTTTATATCAGCCTTACAATAAATATGTTCAAGCATAAATAAAAATCCTAAAAACTGTACATAGATAGTCTCCTTTATTTCAGTTTTACAATAAATATGTTCAAGCATTAATAAAAATTCTAAAAACTGTATATAGATAGTCTCCTTTATTTCAGTCTTACAATAAATATGTTCAAGCATAAATAAAAATTCTAAATGCTGTACATAGATAGTCTCCTTTATTTCAGTCTTACAATAAATATGTTCAAGCATAAATAAAAATCCTAAAAACTGTACATAGATAGTCTCCTTTATTTCAGTCTTACAATAAATATGTTCAAGCATAAATAAAAATTCTAAAAACTGTACATAGATAGTCTCCTTTATTTCAGTCTTACAATAAATATGTTCAAGCATAAATAAAAATTCTAAAAACTGTTCATAGATAGTCTCCTTTATTTCAGTCTTACAATAAATATGTTCAAGCATAAATAAAAATCTTAAAAACTGTACATAGATAGTCTCCTTTATTTCAGTCTTACAATAAATATGTTCAAGCATAAATAAATATCCTAAAAACTGTACATAGATAGTCTCCCTTATTTCAGTCTTACAATAAATATGTTCAAGCATAAATAAAAATCCTAAAAACTGTACATAGATAGTCTCCTTTATTTCAGTCTTACAATAAATATGTTTAAGCACAAATAAAAATTCTAAAAACTGTACATAGATAGTCTCCTTTATTTCAGTCTTACAATAAATATGTTCAAGCATAAATAAAAATCCTAAAAACTGTAAATAGTCAATTTTATTTCAGTCTTACAATAAATATGCTCAAGCATAAATAAAAATCCTAAAAACTGTACATAGATAGTCTCCTTTATTTCAGTCTTACAATAAATGTGTTCTTACAATAAATGTGTTCAAGCATAAATAAAAATCCTAAAAACTGTACATAGATAGTCTCGTTTACTTCAGTCTTACAATAAATATGTTGAAGCATAAATAAAAATTCTAAAAACTGTTCATAGATAGTCTCCTTTATTTCAGTCTTACAATA
>KK116847.1:52897-90824 GCA_000611955.2 Stegodyphus mimosarum | reverse complement strand
TATTTAAGAGAGAGAGTAACATAACTAGAGAGTATTGTAATATGGAGTAACATAACTAAAGAGCTCAGCTGTGTATTAAATTTAAAATATTTTTTTAATTTAAACGCTAATTTTTATATAATAATGGGAGAATGCCCCTAAAAAGAGGTTCTTCAAAGAAATCAGTAAAACTTTTATTTTACTTTACGAAATTTGATTTCATGGTATATTTATGTCTTTTCAAAGTAGCAGTTAAGGCCCTTTTATTTGAACTTGTATTTTTGTTTCATTTAGTAGCGACTCTTGCCACTGAGATTTGGTGAAAATCATATATTTAATGTTTAATTACGTTTCTAAGCGAAATATGACTTCTTTTTAATTCTCATTTGAATTTTAATTGCGTGACTCGTAATTCAAACAACAATAGAGCTCATGACGCATGCAAATTTCCTGATATTTGATTCTCCTGTGGTATTTATTGCTTCAAACATGATTCTTTCGAAAAATGTAATTTAATTGAAAGCAGTTCCTATTAAAAGTGAGTTATGTTGTAAAGCATGACGACGCGTATAAATCAATGTGCGAAAAATTGTTATTTACGGCTACACAGTCAGGAGAAAGTTCCAAGCCTAAATTTAATTTGTTCTGTCTAATGATAGCAAACTATTTTAAATAGATTAATAAAATGATAGGTTATTTATTTTCAGCTGTGTTTTGTTAAGCATAAAAAAATCACCATTAAATTTGTATTTAAGAATCTTCTTTCCAAATGTGTAAAAGAAACTGTACTTTGATTCCTATTAATTAAATATTTCAGTTCTTAATAAGACATTAAATAAACATTACATGTTCTATTAAGTTTCATAATCGAAATCATTAGTTTAAGACTTGTATTGCGCTGAAAACGTTTTATCTGGTATCGCTTTTATTTTATTTATATTTTAATTTAAAATACTAAACCCAATTGTTATTCACTCCTTTTACTTCATCTACCTCGTTTTTTTAATTATGTTACCTTTGCTTACATATTTTACATCAAATTTTATTCGAATGATTACTCAGTTGTTCTAGATACCGTAGGAATTCTGATTTTTAGTTGTTTGATTCTTTGTAGAGCAGCTTTAGCCAGATAATTCTCCTTTCCCTATTCTTTTTAATAAGAAAGTTTTCCCTTTTTTAATGTTTATTTTTTGGTTGGTCGTTTCTTTTTATTTTATTCCTTTTGTTTCTTTACTACAGAATAGCACATGATTTTGTTAATTATTTAGTGCTTTGGCTTTATTTTCAATTTTATGTTATCAGTTTAATCCTTTTATATTACCTATAGCATCATAGCAAAATACTTCCGTAATTTGTACTTATTTTATGCGTATATTCACATGTAGATATAGATATAAAAATTTAAAGTAATAATGCTTAATGAAGCAATAATACTACTTACTACTATAATATTCAGTTTAAAATGCAATTGGAAGTAAAGAGAAAATCAGTGGCTAGTCTTGCGCTCCAAAAATAAGCAGAAAACGTTAAAAGAAAAGGTACACTGGTCTGCAAAACTTAAGCAACAATGTAACAATTTAGCAGATAGCCACGAAATTGCAGAAAAGGAAGTCTGGAGATCAGTACAATGAACACGTAAGTCAGAAGAAACGTCATGCGTATGCAAATATCAAGAACGAAACTTCAGAGGCGACGTGAGCGGACACAAAACGCGTGATGTCGGTGCGCGCAGCTCAACAGTAGAATAAATGGAAGGACGTAGACGGAATTCAACATATTCGCTGCAAGTGCCAGTAAGTCAGTTCGTGAAATACGGCTAGAAGAAATCACAAGGACGACTTCACACGTGGAAGAATGATCGGAAAGCTGGAGGAGGGGTGTACTGTCACCAGTGTAGCTGCAGAGTTCGGAATCAACAAGAGTGTCGTTTCGCGCGCTTGGAAAGCGTTCCAAACCACAGGTACAGCTGTTAGAAAGGTTGGAGGTGGCAGCCCGAGGACGACGTCTGCAGGGGATGACAGATATATCGTCCTGCAGGCGAAAAGAGGCCGACAGCAGTCAGCAAGCGCCATTGCTCAGCAACTCTGTACAGCAAAGGGGGGAAAAGTGTCGCGGTTTACTGTGGCCAGACGCCTTCACAAGGGGGGCCTATTCGCCCAACATCCTGAACGCTGCCTCCCGTTGAAAGTTGGCCACCGTTTACAGTGGTGCAGAGAGCACAAAAACTGGACAACTGATCAATGGAGTGGTGTCCTCTTTACGGATGAGAGTCGGTTCAGTACCAAAAGCGATTCTCAGCGCGTTTTGATTTGGGGAGAGGTCGGAACCCGGTTTTATCCCAGTAACATCAAGGAAAAACACCGTAACGGTGGTCCTGGAGTTCTTGTCTGTGGAGGCATTATGCTGAACGGGCGAACTGAGCTCCACATTTTCGACAGAGGGTCTGTAACCGGAGATCGCTACTGTGAGGAGGTACTCTTCCCCATGTGCGTCTATTCCGAGGTGCCGTTGGCCCAGACTTAATTTTTATGGATGACAATGCACGGCCACATCGGATTCTTGCTGTTGAGGAGCTACTGGAAAGTGAAGATATCACTCGAATGGATTGGCCAGCGTACTCCCCAGATTTAAATCTCATCGAACATGTGTGGGATGCTTTGGGGAGACGCATTGCAGCACGATTACATCCTCCGGAGAACACCCAACAACTCAAACAGATGCTTATTGAGGAATGGACACTCCTACCGCAAGAAATGTTGCACCAGCTGTTCTAAATATGCGGAGACGGTGAAAAGCAACTATTGCAGTGAGGGGAGGGCATATCCCATATTAAGGAACATCTGCTTGTTGTTCTTCCTCTTGGATAGACAATCATGAGTCACGATACTATGCGTTCAATAAAGCTTGTTTTTATTTGATTCCATGCCGTATGCATTGTATTCCTTTTTCAGCTCCGATGCTTTCGTCATCCTTTACGTACATAATCTCCTTCATTTCTGCATTTTATGTCTCTCAGTTGATTTCTCGTGGAGTTATAACAAAAAACCCTGCTGTTACTTAAGTTTTGCACACCAGTGTACTAATGTAGAAAGTGCAAGTAAAATATACAGTTTAACATATGAGGTAGAGATTGCATCGCTGAATGCAAATAGGCAACCAAAACAGGATAAAACGCTATGCCGCAGTCACGCCACAAGTCCTTAAAAAGGGACATCCCGGACCTATGCGTGAGTTTATAAGAAGCAGTAGTTCCATGTAATCTGAGGTAACCCAAAGCGGAGAGAATGAGCCGAAGACACCATTTGAACGATGAAATGTGTTGGAGGGCTGCCAAGATGTTGCAAGCTGGTGCGAGACAATCCGCTATTGCGAGAGAAATGAATGAGAATCTAGGCTGCAAAATCGTTACCAGAGGGATCAAAACCCCTGTAGAAGACTTTGTCTAGAAGCCGGAGGATTACCAGAACAGCACACAATAGCTTTCTGTTACTATGTGCAAAAGACACCATAGATTTACTAACAGCACTACAGCTGGCGCCGCATTTCTCTGCTGCCACACGACAGCCCATATCCCCCCATACTGTGCTGAGTAGACTGCATGAAGGTGGACTGTACTCTCAATGACCTGACTCAACCTTGTCCCCATCGCATGTCCCAGAGCCCATGAACATTGCAATTGGACACCAGAGCATTAGGGCCTCGTACTCTTTACGGATGAGTTTCGATTTAATATCCAGAGCGATTTCCAAAGGAGACTGATACGGTCAAAGCCAGGAACTTGCACATTAGGTGCCGAACATTGTCTAAAGAGGCCATTACAGAGGAGGAAGGTTACTTATACGAGCTGGGATAGCAACAAAAGACCGCATTGACCACTACGTGATTTCTGTTGATTCCTTTACAGGAATCGCAACGAAATTCTACGCCCTCTTGTGCATTCTTTTATCGATGCAATGAGTACCGATGATAAATTTATGGACTATGACGCCCGCCCGTATAAAGCTCGAATGGTGTTGAGTTATCTGGAGAGGTAACCATTCCACATCTGCCGTGGCCCGCTAGATCACCTGAAGAACATGTGTAGGACATATTGGGACAATGAATAGCAGGTGACACTAAGCCGCCAGGCACTCTCCACGAATTCTGACATGCATTACTATAGGAATAAAAACTGCTGAAACAACAAGCAAACCAACGACAGCTCGCTCGCCGTTGTTCAGCACGATTTTCAGCTAGAAGGTATCATACCTGTTATTAGACTCATGTTTCCATTGCACATTCTTCCGACCCAATTTGTAAGCTCACTAGCGGCCGAGCGGTAAAGACGCTGAACACTGGTAGTTCGGTCCGAGGTTCGAATCCCGCGAACGGGCTGGCTGCATGGGCGTTTTCGTGGTTTTCCCCATGTGTAACGTGTATACGAGCCAGTTTCCCTTAGAAAGTCCTCCACGAAGGCATCCCTCCCTTAGGCAGATAGCCCTCGTGTGCTTTGCCATAATTGAATAACCTAACCTAACCGACCCAATTTGTCTTTCGTGATGCAATGATTATAATACATGTGTTTTTCTACGTCTTTTCTCTATTGTTTACTATGTGGTCTATTAATGCCTCACCAACTCTTGGATTAATTTCATGCTTATCTATTGAATCCATTTTTTTATTTCGGGTTTTGATCTTGTTGCTTTTTTTAGCAGGAGTGCATATGTCAATCAAAAATCCAAAACTGCTAAGCACTAAATAATAATACAGCTAATCTTCATCAAGTAAACAGAAAAATAAAAACATGCAAGATATAAATAAAGTTATAAAAAAAGAAAAATCTGAAAGGTTCAGATTTTAAATTACATCCAAAGGGGCACTTTTTTAACATTTTGCGTTAGCATTCGTATAAACTTTTCGAAATAACTTAGAGACATTAGGTTATTTCGAAGCAGGAGACATGAAAAATGAACAAAGCCTTCGCTGGGAATCGAACCACGGACCTCTCGATTACACGTCGAGCATGCAAACCACTACATCACGAAGGGGGAGAAATACCTTATATACTCCCCTTTTAAAGGGTGACTGGGATTTGGGGGACCCAGTCGCCAAATCCCGGTGGTGGAGAATCACCATCCACCACCTTTTTAGTTCGGGCACCAATGTAGAGACTTATTTTTTTTTTTTTTTTTTTTTTTTTTTGAAGCAGGATCAAAGAAAAATGAGCAATGAGCAACGCTTTTGCCGGGAATCGAGCCACGGACTTCTCGGTTACGCATCGAGTATGCTGACCACTACACCACGAAGGCATGCGAAAAAGACGGGAGAAATACCTTATATACTCCCCCTTTTAAAGGGTGACTGGGGTTTTGGGGACCCAGTCGCCAAATCCCGGTGGTGAAGAATCATCATCCACCACCTTTTTAGTTCGGGCTCCACTTGTAGAGTAATTAGGTTATTTAGAAGCAGGAGTGATGAAAAATGAGCAACGCCTTCGCCAAGAATCGAACCACGGAGCTCTCGGTTGCGCATCGAGCATGCAGACCACTACACCACGAAGGCATGCGAAGAAGGCATGAGAAATACCTTATACTTTTATTTATAAAATGTCATGTTTTTCGCCCTTAAATTATTAAATTCAGTTCAAGAGCAATATCGCAAAATAATTTTAAAATGAGCATATCTTTAGAATTTCCAATATGCAGTTTCGCGCGTTAGAGATAAAAATGTTTTTTCTGTACAACCTTGCTATTGCTTGCTTTGAAATCCTTGAGTTTGTTAATCAATAATTCGTTAAAGTTTTACAAAATATGAAATCTATATTCAATCAAACTTCAAATTTGGCCTTCCAGATGCTCATATTCGGGTGGAAAAATTCAGTATTCAAAATTTGATGGCGTTAGGTACCGTTGTTCCATTACAATGCGAGAAACATACCTATGTTATTCAGAATCTGCATTATTTATTTTTTTAATATAATACAAGGCGATAATATTTGGTGGCAATAATTTGAAAAGTGAAACAACGCTTAGTGAGTCAACGCAAAATGCCAAAACGGAGTTAAAAATCCTTCTGGACAAATTACCCCTTTGGAGTAATTATAAAGGTATGAGAAATTGCCTCTTATGATCCGTCTTTTCTGGGAAATCAATGTATAATGTAAAATTAACCAATATATGTTCAAACCTTTATATCATTAATTTCATAATTTAATAGTACGAAATTACGTACAAATTTTGCTATTATTACATATAGTATTCTCACAATGAGGAAACATTAATAACAGGAGTATCTGAAAACATAACAAATATATTTCTACTTTAAGTAAGGAGTGTTTAAGATTTTAACAGACAATTAAGTAAAACATTTCTTGAAAGTTTTCAATTGATAATTAAGCTTTTTAATTTCGCATTGACAGTTTTGTCTTAAGTTTAGTCATATACTAGTTTGACTACATAAAGAGAATAAAGGTATGTTTCGTCTTTTCTATTTGCTGGTGATTATGTGTTACTCTAATGCAATTTGTTCTGGATACTTCTTCGTACGTTTCGTATACTGAACTAATTCCATTCAGAAACAATATACTAAGCGAAGAACTATCAAATAATGTATATCTGAACATTGGCAGGTTAATGAGTATAAATAAGAAAAAAGGGTTTTCAAGTGTTTCAGTTATTTTGTTTTCGTTTCATTTTATTGCACTTCGTAATAAAATTCCTGCAAGTAAATAACATACAAGTCTCTCAAATTTCCTAGGCCAGAATTATTTTTCCAAATGCAATCTTCCGGTCTATTTGCAATGTCCTTCGTTAAAACCCTAGAACAGTTGCAACCTGGTTCACACATTTTTTATATGCTGACCACAGGTATAGGTCGAATTCCCTGTCTATATTTTCCTAGTTTAAAGATTCTCATAAAGTAGTGCTTCCTGTTGATATTTATACTATTGCTATCGTGATATATTTCATGGTAGTCTAAGACAGCATTGGTCGACCGGAGACATACGAGCTGCTGTGGCACACGGCAGAGTAAAGAGACTAATATTGGTTGTTGACTGACCGTGATTCTCTTGATGCACATTTATATTTGTGCATCCTACTGATAGTACGCAGTACACAGATTTGCAGTGTATGCGCATATTTCTGAAATCACTGCAAATCTCTGCATTACATGCTGTCAGAAGCTTACATCTGAAAGCATTCAGTTAAAAGTTGATTTTGTTAAATTTATCTCATCGAATAAAAGCCCAAATTATTCTTATTAGCTTATGCTTTAAGGACATGAATGTTTTACAGGAAAATGTTAAACAATATTTTGAACTTCTTATGTTAGTAATCTTGCACTTTATTTTACTGTTATTTTATGTGTAGAGCTATTTATGAAAGATAATTTGAAACGAATGTGACTAACATCTAAAATACCCTGTTTATGATTATTATTCCATATTTCTGTTTAATTTAATATTAATTTAGTCAATATATTTTTCTATTTGTTTAATAAAAACTGAGGGGCCATGGCATCAACCAACACACGCTTTAGATTGGACATTATGTGTGTATAACTTATCCCTCATTATTTTGAGGATTCTAGTTTCTACAGCAATATTCTTTTGCATTTTATTTACCATCAAACATTCCCGTTCTTGAAATCGCTTGAAGTTTATGTGTTTTAATCTTCTTGCCATATTCTAAGCTAGCGTCTGCTGAATATCATTGTGATGAATTTTTAAAGTTTAATTCATTATTTTTATTTGGGAGATTTATTTTTCTGATATGTTTTAATTTTAAAAAAATATTTATCAGATTATATAAAGTATGTAATGGATACGCAAACATAAAGTTTTTAAATTTGTTATTGGAAAATGTGTTTTTAATGAAAACTCGAGTACACTATGATATGGAACACGTGATTCGACTTTCAAAAGACTGAAATTTTCTGTTCATTGAACGACTTTTATTTATTGTTAATAAAATACTGTGTTCTGTAAGTAACAAACAATTCAAAGATTTTACTAAAAACTTCTAAAATACATCATGTTACAGCCAAGAGAACATTTAAAGACTAAGAAAAGAGAACTAGCGTCCTCAATTTCCCTAAAGACTTAAAGAAATTAAATAAAAGAAGTGTACAAGACTTGAAGTCCATAAAATTTGGGAAATTATTTCACTATTAAAAATGCTCAAGCACTGTAAATTGTTAAAGAAGCTAACTGAAACTTTCTTAATTGATAATGGGTATTCTATGTTGCCCTTCACTGCTTCTCTTATCAAATAACTTTTCGGAACAAGTAAAAACTTAATAACAGTGGTCTCAAAAGTCAAATGCACGCGGGCGACATGCCCCATCTGAAAGCAATTGGCAGGCCGCATGAAAAGGCTGAAACAACTGGGAAAGGCATATTTTTGTTGAAAGAAGATTCAAACAAAATTTCAAACAACTGATTAAATTTTAATTCAATTTTAAATTTCACTTAGTTACTCAATATTTATCAAAATATTCATAAACAAATAATAATAATGGAACGGGAAAACATTGTAATTTATCATGCTTATTTTCTACCTGTAACAAATTTCTGTCGGTTACATTTAGCTATTTAAATATGAAAGCAGCTAAATATTAAATTGTTAGATTGACATTCGTTTCAAATAATTCTAATACGTTGCATCAACCACCAAATAACTTACTTTTATCTTAAAATAAAAAAAGTATGAAAACCAATCAAATTTTCATAGGAAATTTTCCCAGTGGAACAAAACTTGAGAATAAATAACAACAACATATTCTCTTTCGGTACTTACGTACTATCGCAACCATCTTGACACAATTTGGGGAATTTTTACGGATTGAAATGTAAAAGTTACTTAACATGTGCAAGTTAACATGTTACTTAACATGTGCGCGCCTCCTTTTTTAGAAAAATTCCCAAATTATCGATATGTATAGTAAGTTTGGTGAACAATATCAACAAAGGAAAAGAAAACATACTTTAGCCATTTAAAATACAAATTTAAATTATTAAATAAGGATTGTTACAAAAAATAAAACACTTACATTCTTCTTCAAATCTTTCTGTAATTTTTTCCGTGTTTTTTCTCCCGAAGTACACAGCGATCTGTTTCCACTTAATAAAAAATCAGAGAATTCCGGAGACTCCGCTTCATGCAATCTACGACAATAACGGCTATCTAGAAAACGTATTTCTTTGATATTCCCTTTAGAAAATTTTCAGCAAAATTCTGCATTAATCGTAGTTTCTTGCATTGCTGGCGAATTCCACAAGCTCATATTTTAAACCTAAGTGGAAGGAAAGGAACAAAAATCATTTTGTGAATGTATTAGAGTCTAATTAAGAGAAAAAAAGTCATAGGAAAAAAATATTTATTTATACATAAAATATAAAATGTTGCGAAACCGCAACGTAAGTCCAAACCGATTACTTTAAGGATACATGGACATTATCGAAGCGTTTGTTATGCAAAGGCATATTACTTTTTTTTACAAACAGTTTTCGTTTGACTACCACAGTATTTGTACCTTTTTCTTTTACGTGTTGAATTTTTCTCGATAATGTGATTTGTGTGATCCTTTATTGTTTCGCTTGAAGCTAAAATCTGAAAGAAAGATAGTCGGCCGACACTATGAGTACGTGAAGTTGAAGGCTGCGAATTGCCAGAATATTCCTCCCTTGTTTTCAGCAATTCCAGTCCAACACTTCTTTGAAAATCTAACAGGGAAGTTTTGGAGTCGACAGCAATCTTATAAATTTTAGTACTTTTTTATAAACTATTTCTTACACTATTTCCTATAAAGCCTTTACTATTTTCTTATTAAATACTATATTCCAATCCACATGCCAAAGAATTTATGCTACAAGCACTGTATTCAAACAAATACATAACTAAAATGTACTGGCCGCACACATAAAACTACTTCGGGATCGTTAGTTTGAGAGCGTGTACTTAGACAATTACTATTTAAATTACCTTACACCTGAACGATGAAAATTTCTTTATTAAATTTCAAAAGATATTAGCATAAAAAGGGTAAATTTTCGGACGGGGGTGTAACGTAAATAGTATATTGTAAATAGCCAATTGTAAAATTAACTGCAGTTTTACAAAATACTGTTTTACGAAGTTTTCACCTGATGTTTCAGATACGCTAATAAAATTACAGTTAACTGAATGCTTATCGATACAACCTGTAATAAAAATCCAATTACGTGCGTAAAAGTATATATAAACCTGATTACTCTCATAACATAAACTGCAGGTTTACATGCACGCCCCATAAAATTTCCCATTGAGCTCCATAACAAGAAAGGCATTTGCCTATTGGCCCCCGAATCTAAATCGTGCTCATAACGAGCAGCAATAAACAACGACATTCATTTTAATTACAAACAATCCCTAATTCTTTCCTTTAAATGCGACCCCACTCATTCCCCGCGCGCAGGAAATAAATATATTTTAAAAGGAAACAGAACCATCCCGTTCCCCGTCTCCCTTACCGGAGAATCAATAAGTTCATTCCTTCCTTTCCATGCACACACAACCTTTGTAAAAGGGGACGCCTGGACAGATAAATGGCCGAGACAAAAGGGCGAGCGGCGTTAACGAGGCTTTAATTAGCCTCGTATAGCGCTTAATTACTAGACGCCTCCGATAAAGGGGGCATTAATCATTGTTTAATATGCAAAACCGCACTCTGCATCCCCCATCCACTGCCTAATGAGTCTCCGTTGCTAATGGAGAATAGAAAAAGGTGTAGCTCTTGACCTGAGCATTCATTATCTAATTTGCACATTCAAATGAATCTGCAACACCTTTCGAATTTATATGTACGTTCATTGGTTTTTGTATAATTAATAAATAGGTACTTGAAATTTTCTAGTTTTAATGCTTTACAAACACACACACACATATATATATATATATAATGAAAAATATACAAATTAAAAAATACGTTTAAAATTCATCCCAAATTCAATTCGGAATAAGCATTTGCAAAAACCAGAAGCACAGTGCCAAATTGAAAAAAAAAGGAACAAAACATGCCAAAAAAAATGAAATAAGAAATTTCCCTCTTTCGTTGCCTCGTTCATTGGAGGATTGGTGCAACGAAAGAAATAAATAAATCAGAATACATATGTATAAAATTACGTAATTTTCTTAAAGAAATTAATTTAAAAATAATTTCATATTAACCTGAAATTAAATAACTTGATCAAAGCTGCAATAATTCGGTGCTAACTGAAATTGAATCCGTTGATATATGCACTAATATAGACATTATGGAATAAATTCAATCACTCTTTAAGTCTAGATATCGACACTCAGGCGCTATTCTCATTGAAAATACATCACAGGATGAGTTACAAAATAGATGCCACATGCTCAAAGTATATACCATAATAAACTAAAATGATATGCAACAGAAAACAAACAAATAAGAAAAAACAGTTTTCACGGACCATTAAGCGACGCTTACAGTGAACGTGTATGCCCTGATGCAATTTCCCTTTGAAAGTCCTCCACGAAGGCGTGCTTTCCCTTAGACAGATAACCCTCGAGTGTTTTGCCATAATCAAATAAACCAAACCAAATCAAACCTGAGGCCAACTGGCGACAACATTGTTCTGCTAAATTTCGTAACAGTAACAAGAGCATTTCCTAACAGTGATTACTAAAACTAAAATCAATGCAAATTCAAATACCACGTTCAGTTATACCAAAGAAGATCTAAAATGAATTAGTTTAACATGAAAAAAGTACAAAAAAATGCAAACAGTTACTGAAGAAATCGCTGTAAATGAAAAAAAAACTTAAAAATTAAATAATCTTACGGTAAATTTAAATTAAAAATTAAAAACAAAGTTACGAAAAGAGCCACCCTTACGAACACGTCAGCAAAACCAAAGCTGAGCAAACAATAAACATAAATAATCACTTAAAAAATTCTAGAAATGAAAAATTTTATTTTTTTTTTATTTGGAATTTACATTTCCCTTGACATTTTCTTATATATATATACATATGTGTGTGTGTGTCTGCGTGTATTATGATCAGATAAAATATACATTATTTATCCTAATATAAGTCAATAACCACCTTAAAATGCCCTTGAAACTCATACTCGTCTTCCATATGCGCAGGCTAGTATTTAAAAACTACATTTTTAATATATATTACTTTCAATTTTATGTTAAAAAAGTGTTTCTTGCCTTTAACTCGTGAATTTTTTAAGGAATTTAATAAACTTTTTTGTAGACAACAATCAACAATATCAAATTCATACATGTGCGACAATAAAATTTGCATATGCTGACCTTTCTTCTTGTAAATCGTCTTTAAAATTCTTTGTATTGCATTTTACACTCTGGCACATATGATAATTAATTGAGTTACTTGGTTTACGCTCTTAATTAAATTTTGAATTCTGCTTGCGTTCCCTCTTACTTTACAGCTCATTAAAATTTTACTTTTCCATTTGCTAGTTTTTGAAATTTTTAAATGTTGGGACTTTTGTGAACAATGAATATTTTTGCTTATCACACTGCTGTTTGGTTGAACTGTTGTTTATTTTCTTTTTCCGAATGCTGACTTATTTTCTGAGCTTAAAACGTACATCTCAGACAGATCATACTGCAAGTTTTTGAACATTATTATCCATTTGTAAATGAGTTAATATTATTATTATTATTATTATTGTTATCGTCATTCATGTTTTTATTAATTTCGGAATAAGGAAACATTGGCTTTTGGACTGGGGAATGAATAACAATTGTGCAATAAGTTTTACAGAAATAATCACATACCTGTTCAAAACTTTGTTTATAAATGCAATCATTTATTATACCTTATATTTTCGCCTGTTTTTTTAGTTGTAGTTTTTCATTAAGTAATGTATTTATAGATTGCTTTTTATGTATACAAAAGGGGAAATTAGATATTGGAATTAGATACGAAAGCTGGAATTAATATCAGTGGATAAAATACAGTTGTTTATAAATATAAATAAATGCATCATACATTTGAAAGGATTTAGGAATACGGCGCTTAATATAAATATATTTCTAGCTAAATTCTTTGAATTTTATATGAATTTGCGTTAAGCATATTTATTTCTATCTCACTAAAGATGATAAGGATTTTTCTAGAGTATGTGTAATCAACTAGATAATTCCCTAAGTCTCTTGTGTCGTATCCTTCCCCATAAAATTTATAGGCAATGCCCGAAAGTGATTCCGTTATGAACAACTCCTTTAATACTCAGTCTTCGAGACAAAGCACTTTAAGAGTAAAGAAGATATTGAGTCCATCTTTGGACACAAGATTTTCTAAGTTCCATCGAAATTTAGTGAATTTTTGATGAAACAATAATAACTAAATTACTGTAAGTACGGTTATAATCTGTATGATGATCAGTGTACTTCTACTTACTGAGCTCCAAAGTATGTAACTGTAGTAACAGTAGATAAATTGAAACACTCCAGTTATAATTTATATGATGATGAGAGCTCTTGTACTTAGTACGCTTCAAAGTAATATTAGCAACTGTAGCAATAGTAGATAAATTGAAAGAGTCTAGGTGTAATCTGTATGAATATGAGAGCCCTTACTTTTACTGAGCTCCAAAGAATGTAACTGCAATAGTAAGTCAACTGAATAAATAAATTGAAAGAGTAGAGTTATAATCTACATGATGATGAGAACCTTGCACTTAACTGCATTCCAAAGTACGTAACTGTAGCAATAATATACAAATTGAAAGATTCCATTTATAATCTGTATGATAATGAGAGCCCTTGTACTTACTGAGCTGCAATAGTAGATAAATTGAAAGAATCCAGTTCTAACCTATATGATGATGAGAGGTCGTACATCTTCCTGAGCTCCAAAGAGTGTAACTGAAACAATAGTAGATAAATTTCAAGAATCCAGTTGTAATCTATATGATGATGAGAGCTCTAATACCTAATGAATTCCAAAGAATGTAACTGTAACAACAGCAGATAAATTGAAAAAGAGTCCAATTGTAATCCATATGATGATGAGAGCCCTTGTACTTACTGAGCTTTAAAGAAAGTAACTGTAGCAACAATGGATAACTTTAAAGAACTCAGTTATAATTTATATGATGATGAGAGCTCTTGTGCTTAATAAGCTTCAAAGTAATAGTAGCAATTGTAACAATAGTAGATAAATTGGAAAAGTCTAGCTGTAATCTATATGACAGCCTTTGTACTCACTGAGCTCCAAAGAACGCAACTGCAACAATAGTAGGTAAACTGAATAGATAAATTGAAATAGTAGAGTTATAAGCTACATGATGATGAGAGTCTTGTACTTAGCTGCATTCCTAACAGTCCAGTTAAAATCTATACTATAATGAGAGCCTCCTCTTATACCTCCTGAGTTCCAAAGAATGCAACTGTAACAATAGCAGATAAATTGAAAAAGTCCAGTTGTAATCTGTATGATGATGAGAGCCCTTGTACTTATTATGTTTAAAAGAAAGTAACTGTAGCAATAGTAGATAAGTTGAAAAAGTCCAGTTATAATCTATACATGATGAGAGCTCTTATACCTCCTGAGTTCCAAAGAATGTAACTGTAATAGTAGATAAACTGAACGTGTCCAGTTATAATCTATATGATGATAAGAGCTCTTGTACTTAATGAATTCCAAAGAAAATAACTGTATATAAATTGAAAGAGTACAGTTATAATGTGTATGATCATAAGAGAAATTGTGCTTACTGAGCTCCAAAGTATACAACTGTTTCAAATAGTACTTGATAATACCCTCTTTAGTTTTACATTTGAGAATGTAAAGGCTACAGATGTATATGCAAGGGGATGTAATATCAAGGATAGTTACCTTCATAACCCGATGCAATAACAAACAGCGCTAAAGGAATTTTTGTTGAATATTGAGCTTAATTTAGAAATGGGAACACATCTTTAAATATGTAAAGTTTATCCTAATTTTATAACAGTTATTTTAAGTTTATGCTCCTTTCCTACCCCTTCTAGCTTCAGCTTGTAATATTCTACTAGAATGTATTTTCAGAAACGCGTTTAATACAAATGAGTAAGAGTAGTATTTAACTCGATGCTCCACTGACTTCGTTAGAGAGCGAGAGCTCCTGACTAGCGCGCGTTTGCCTTTGGCTACGTCTCTTTCTAAGCTATTACTATACTCTGCCGTACCTTAGGCCCTTGACAGCTTCGCCTACTTAATTGAGATTTAGGAGCCAACTACTTAGAATCCTGATAGCTTCGGCTATAGCTCTTAGTTAAGTATTAGTTAAGTTTAAATTCTTATTAATTTCATTTTAATTTTGAGTTCAAACCAAGTGGAGGCTTTGCTGTTCGCTCCGAGATAGGAGCACACTATGTTCATCTTTATTTTGAGAAAGAAAGGGTAGTTAACCCTTCTTGAGTCTTAAGTCTCTATTCACACACTCAAGCGATTATTCGCTTATCAGTGTAAGAGGATTCTCACATTGAACTGTGAAGTAAAAGGGTGGAACCCCACAAATACTTAGAGTGATTTGTTTCAAAGCAAATCGCTCTATGTATATTATCACTTTATTACCAATTTGCTGATTCTAAAAGCTTTTTTCTAATTTGAAACGATTTGTTGTTTCAGTGTAAGCTAAATTATGGCTAGCCGTAAGCTAGCTCAAGTAACTTGATTGATTTTAGTAGAATAATCCCTAATTCTAGTCGATTACAGGTCTATTATTTCCTACGTTTTATTTATATTATGTTTAATAACCACGTTTACAGTTTGCATAGTTTCTTTATTTTTCTCTATGTCGCGAATTTGACAAGGACCTTGAACAAGAGCTTCTTAATAAAATAGCACAGTTGTGGCTCCATTAACGGATCTGGCAGGGCATTGTCAGATTATAGAAACTCTAGAGATTTTTACCACAGGAAATCAAAGAAAATCATTTATGCTGTTATTGCGATTTGAACCACATATCTTCAAGTGGCCTCAAATTGGCGGCCTGTGGGCCACATGGCGGCCTCCGAAGCAACCATATGCCGGCCGTGAATTATTTTAAATATGGCTTTATTGCAAACACGGTGTTACAGAAATTTCAAGAGTTTAGTTATATGAAATATGAGTTTATATTTCTTTCATTACCATTAAAAATGAGCATGAATAAAGCATCAGAAAATACATAAATAAAGGTTATTAATTCAGAGCTAATTAAGCTAGCTTTGAATAATATAAATTTTATTCAAAGATTTGAAGATACAGATCTTATTAACTTCTATTCACACTTTCAAAAACAATAGACTCATTTACGAATTTTTGCACTAAGAAATAATCACTTTGTTTGTGAACTTGTAGAGACATTAGGTTGGATTTGTTTCCACATGGTGGGTACATAAGAGTTCCAACTATGATTAAAAATAGATAGTAGGAATATTTGAGCATTCAAAATAGGGATAATAATGGCTTTTTTCCACATGGTGGGTGCATAAGAGTTCAAACTATGATTAAAAATAGATAGTAGGAAAATTTGACTATTATATCCTAAATGTTTAATAAACTCTGGATGTATGTTATCTGAGCCTCGACCTTTTCCTATCCTTAGAAATTAATAACTTCTAATTCTAAAATGTCAAACTCTCTATAAAAATCTCTTGTCCAAATCCCAAAGTCTAAAAGGAGTCCTCAATCAATTTCTTCATCAGCTTTTAATCTCTCTTACGTTCACCACTCAAACGTTGATTGGAAGCATAAAAATTCATAAAAGCGTTAGAAATATCCTTGTTAAATTTTAAAGTTTTAAAATTATTGGTGCCCTTGAGGAAAGGGGGTCGTCACGTTTCAATTTATTTATAAATTTAAAAACTTTAGTACCGCCTTTGCGATCGTCAGTATTATTTATAAAAATACAATAATGTTAAATATGATTATATATATATTCTTGCTTCTAAAGACAACTTAATGAGACATTAGGTTTTTTTGGAAGCAGGAACGATGAAAAATATGCACTGCCTTCGCCGGGAATCGAACCACGGACCTCTGAAATACCGGCTCAGAGTGCTGACCATTACACCACGAAGGCACGCTAATAAAGTGGGAGATATACCTTATAAACTAATACTATATGCGAACAGCTTTTTCTTTTCATTATTGAAAATTAATAAGAAACTATTCTAATTGAACAATAAGCATCTACAACCTGTGATTAAGATTAACATTTGGTAATATCTTTCCAAGGTTGCAAACTTTGTCAGACTGAAACGCCGACAAATGTCAAGCTGCAGAAATAAATAAAGACTTTTTTAAAAATATTTATACGTAAGCATTTGTAATTTTAGCTATACATCGAAAACAAAATGTAATAAATAACAGACAGAGACTAGATTGTCACTATTTATTCTTAAATTTTGCCCCATGTGGAAAATTTTCTGTGAAAACTTTAAATTAGAGTAAGTTATTTAATGATTAATTAAACATGTTAGAGTTATTTGGAACAAATATCAGCTGGAAAATTAATATTTAGTGCCAATAGATTATGTAACCAAAAAAAGTATCTTGCGGGTACCAAAAATTTAGATTTCAGATGAAAATTAATAAATTTTAATTTTTCCCCTTTGAGATATTATTGTTATATTTCTGTATGTTTTGACACAATTTAGTTAGCAAAATTTTAAATTTATTCAAAATGCTTTTTATTTTGTTGATAATTTTTTTAATTAAATAAATTAAGTTAAAATTATTATTAAAGTAAGTCTGGTCCGTCAGCTATTTTCGAATCGTGCGTTCAGCCCACATGCACTTTGAGATCACTGGCGTAGAGCACGAGACAACGCACAGGAGTTTGCGATAATTCCTGATATTTTCCCCCTTTTAAAAGGAGACTGCGGAGAGACACGAAATCAAAGTTGTACTTACACCGGAAAAGGACATCCAAGGAAGCGGAAATTTCGTTATAATATTGTTATAAAATAGACTGCTGACTGAAGATAATTCTGAAAATCGTAAGGTAGTTGAATGAAATTTTGTCGTTCTGTCTGAAGTGATGAAATGGTACAGTCAAAGACCGAAAATATTTTTATGTTAACATTAGAGAGATTTTGTTACGTTTTTAGCGTAAAATATCTGGTGATTATTCTCGGAACTGTCTTAAAATTTACTTTAAAATTGCGTAGTATTTTCAAATGAGTAGCAGTATGACTAAATTAATTGTTCTTAGCATTCTTTTATATGGCAAAAATTATTTGTTCTATTATAGTACTAGAACTTAATCAGGTGTGATGGACTTTATAAATTGCGAAAAATATTTCACTCAAGATGCTTGCATACGAAATTCTCTCAATATGTTTTGTTTGGTATTCGCCTAAAAGAGTATTAGCTTAAACTACTACAGTTGTGTATAGCTTTTTATAACACGGCCCTTTTACCTGTCGAGAACATTAGCTGATGAATCTCCGAAATTTTCTACTAACTATATGCTTATTTTGGGGTAAAATCATATAAACCCTACTTACTGTTTCTAATTAGGTTAAACTTCTGAATATTTTTATTGAGAAATGCAACTAAACATTAGCTGCGGTAAAATAAATTATATTTTAAGAATTCATGTTAATTTTCAATTTTAATTCCTTTTCTTGTTTAAATAGCAACATAAGGTTTCCAAAAAAATATAATTTTCCAACTGGTCCCTCTCTCAAATGGGTGCGAGCAACTCAGTAACCAAAATTCTGAACGGAAGTGAAGCTTTTCCTCACATTTACTGATGGTACAATGAAACCTGTTTTACAAGTAAGGAAAATAACATTACTTTTAATAAACTGGCAAAATGAAATTTAAAAACCTTCATTTAAATTTTAATCCGAAGCTGATCTGTCTCGTATCTTACAGAGTTTTCATTTATAACAAAAATGAATAAAAATTCTTAAACTTGGAAACTTATTTTGCGGTATGAAATAATAGCAATTCTACTAGAAAAAAATTATCCTACAGAATTTTAATTATATTGTGAATGAAATTTATATCATTGGTGCTGCTTTTCTGTTAGACACCAATTATTATATTGCGTAAATATATTGTATTGTAAATATATTGTATTGTGTAAATATATTCTCATTACATGAATGAGCAAAGTTAATGAGAAGAATACACTATGAAAGCAAAAAAATGTAGAGCTACGATTTTTCAATACGATTTTTGAAGGAATTATTAATTCTCTGCATCGTTACTGCATTTTACAACACAGTGCACCACAATTCATGCACAAAATACGAAACCACTTTGTTATGGTCACATATTTTGTACAGAAATTGTAGTGTTATTATTATCATATTGATACCTTAGAGGAAATTTTAAAATGTAGAAGAAGACCAGAAGGTATAGAAGGTTTTCTCAAAGTCTGCTTTCGAAGGTGACTGGTTACAAAAGATTTTAGAGTCTTTACCCGTGTGTAACATAATTAATAAGATATTTGTCTCGAAAACCCCTTCATGAAGGCATCTCTCTTAAGGAAAGTAGCCTTTGAGTGCTTTGTTGGGATGCATAACCTTATCAAAATTAAATTTGATTTCGTATTGAAGATGCTGGAAACAGGAAAGAAAAGTTTGAATTTGTAATCAAAAAATGAATTAATTCATTTATGGTATGAGTTAATTCATTTATGGCATCATCTATGCTAGAACGTACCCTTGTATAACAATGACTCCATTATTCAGTAGTCATTTATTTACATTAGATTTTTCTTTTCACGCGTCAACTCTATCCAATGTATTTAACAATCGTTTTTAAATGATAATGTGCATTTCTTTTTCAGGTATTTCTTATCAAGAGCTGATATACCGATAGTGATACATATTTGTTAAGCTTCACACCGAAATAATGGTTTGTATCAGTTTTATCTTCTTTTTCTTTCTTGAAAAACAAGTCATATTTTATTTATTTGCTCTATATCCTGTGTTCCTTTGATACGGCGTGAAGTACAAGCTGTGTTTGATCCAAAATGGCAGCTATATATAGCATTTGAGCCAACCTTGCGTAAGGGACTGCAATTTCAATACTGAGATACACGGCCCCGTAAAATCCGACAGTCATATTCGATGCTATAAGGCATTATCATTTTTATCACGACTTCACAGAAAAAAAATATCATAAAAAGTTTGCTGTCGATATTTTACATATGAAAATACCGCCAGCAAGAGGAAATATGGAATTTTTTATTTCATCTTCGATCCTTGGAATACCAATTGACTTCGTGTTTGTTTATTTCCTTTTTTTCTTATTCTAGCACCATTTGTAACAAATAGTAAAAACAATAATTAAATATTTATCTTTATTTACCTGTAAATCTTAATATGAAAATTCAAATTTGTGTACAATAATCTTAAATATCTGAATAAAATCTGATGAAGTTAAACAAGATTAAACTGAGGTCTCAAAGCAAATTTTCATACCTTTTTCTACTTTCCAGTACTTTTACTAATGTAATAACTTTAAATTTAGTATAAGCTGATTTTGACAATTTTCTCATCTCTTCTCTTGTGGTTAAGCGTCATGCTTTGTACCTATAATTCAGATTATAGTCCCAGTCTCTTTGGAGACCCTATCTTATGGTTTACTAATAATATTTTATAAATAAACAATTGAAATAATTTACACGTAACTTTGACTATCTTATATTCTTGATGCTGATAGTGCACTTACATAAAACCTTCAGTATAATTTAAATTAATAACATACAGCTTCATAATCGGCAAATATTTTATTTTATTGTATACATCCTAACAGTACATTATCGTACTTATGTATGTTGTATTATATGCCCAGTTTGAATCGTCTAATATATATTTGTATCACATTGGGTAATACTAAATATTTTGAGAAAGAGAATAACTCAGTTCGTTGTCATTAAGTTATCTGGTCGCTTGGTGCCATATACATATTTAACACAAGAGTAATTTATACAGGGTGTCCTATCAAAACCGCCCAAACTCTGCACAGCCATACTACCCACTTGAAAGGCATAAAAATGCCCAAGGAATTGACCCATAGTTTTCGAGATTAATGCGACAGGAAAGTATGATGATGAAAGGAAAAAACCTTTATTGAAAACATGAACATCGGTGACCATATGTGCTGCCTGAACAGCTCACAGAACTTTCTTGCTTGGTATTTTTCGCGATGTATTAACAGATTTTTTGCATCATATACCTTTAGTGGCAATACATGCGGTATGCTTTCAACATGACGAAATGCCGGCGTATTCCAGCACTCCTGTAGGAGAGTAGCTGCATATGAAATATCTAGGCTGCTGGATTGGACGTGGAGTCCAATTTCATGGCTACTACGACCGCCGGATCTGACACCTTAGGATTTCTTCTTATGGAGCTATCTGAAGGAATTTGCCTATGGAGACCTAGTTACTACAGAAAGGGATTTGCTTGCTTGTATTTCATGTTGAGTGTATTTTAGTGGGCACCATGCTGCTGCAACGTGCGCTGTCAGCCATTCGACGATGAGCGTATGCATGCCTCAAAATATATGCAAATATGGCTGTTTATGTTTCCAGTGAAGTTTTCCTCTCGCCCTAGATTATATCTAGGGTAGTCTTGGAATACAAAAAAATTGCGTAAAGAGCCTGTACGACCCACACTTTCCGAGATAAATGCGAAACAAAAGTACGACTTTTGTTTCGCATTTATCTCGGAAACTATGGGTCGTACAGGCTCTTTACGCAATTTTTTTGTATTCCAAGCGAGAAATTCCGACTGCACAAAATAATCTAAAAATAGATCAGTAGCATAATCAAGTTCTCCATTATAAAGCTCCTCGGTTTTGTGATTATTCCATTCATCTGTAACGAGGAAAACTGAATTTATATCTTTGAATAAATACTCTCATATCCCAAAAAGAAATACGTTTTCTGTTCAGCTGTGATACCTTACACAAACTTTCAAAAATTGCTTAAAAATTGAAACGTATAAGGAAAGAATATTAATATCTAGGTTATTTCAAAGGCATGCAGAAATTTTAAAAGCAACCAGAAAAACAAAAATGAATATCCATGTTTCTTAAGAAAGGCATTATAAAAAAGCTCTTTTAAAAAAGTCTGAGCTTTCAGTAGCAAATATGAAATTTTAGAACCTCGAAACAACTAGAAAGTAGTGTTTTTTGAACAGTAGAAGTTTCCGAACGTACTTTTCAGAAAATAAGAGCTGCGTTCCCATGAAAAGAAAAAGGAGGCAGAATATGTTAATGTTAAGACGTCCTCAGTGTAAAAGAAAGATTCCTAAAGCGAATTTTAAATGAGTACGTAAAATGGTAAGAACCAAAAACATTATGTACCCTCATCAGAGAATCACGAAAGGATAAGAAAAAGAAGGTGCATGGCATTTGAGAAATGTAAAATTTTCCAAACCCATCTCTACAGGAAACAAAACAAATAAGCACTAAATTTTCCGAAAGTAGAAACAAGATTAATTTTCTTATAATATTTTAAAATTTCTTGGAGTGTAACTGTGGTCCCGTAAGAATAAGAAGACCGGAGCATTAGCGAATCCACTTTTTTATATCCTGTAAGACCACAAAGGCCCCAATGCCAATAACGTCTTAATGCTACATGGGCTTTAGGATCATTATCTTGCACTGTTTTAAAACTGCTCATCAACAGCTGATTTATTCAAATAGAGCTGCGGATTGTCATATAGTCTCAAATTTAATATGTCTAAAGGGCGCTGTAAAGAAAGACCTCTTACGTGTTATGAGGTTAACCTATTTAAATCTAAAGCCCTATATTTTTCAATATATTTACAATCAGTTCCGACTTGGAACTTTACATAAAGCCGCCACTCGGGCTTGAACTTAAATACTAATGATTTGAACTAAAATTAGCTTAACTAAAGCTCTTAAAAGATATGGCCAAAGCTATCAGAATCTAATTAGTTGGCCCCTAAGCATTAATTAAATCGGCGAAGCCTATCAACGGCCTAAGATATGGCCCAGCGTAATAACAGCTAAGAGATAGGTAGGCAGAAGGCAAACGCGCGCTAGTCAGGGAATCAGACTCTCTCTCTTGAAGTCGGTTAAGTCACGACTTAAATAGTACTCTTTCTCATTTGTATTATCTGCGTTTCTGAAATTATATTCTGGCAGGAAATTGTAAGCTGAAATTAGAATAAGATAGGAAAGATACAAAACTTAAAATAACTCTTAATTAATATAATGTAAACCTGGCAGTGTATAAAAGGCAGTGTACATGTTCTGCTTATTAGAGAAACATGTCAAACACAGAACGAAATGTCAAACACAGACGTTTCAGAGGAAAGTTATTGTACGAGTCCATACCTAGTGCTATAAATTTTAATCTTTTACAGCAAGCACATATTAGAATATTTGGCAGATTTATGTGAGTGCTTATGACAAAAGATGAGCAATTGGAGGGCTCAGGCCGGGCAAAGTGTCACCCAATTTGCCATAGCAATAGCCATATCGAAAATTATCATTCATCGGTGAAAAAAGGCTGTTTAATTGCTCTGCGAAAGTATAGCTATAAAAAGAGAAACACACCTGAGGATGACATATATATATCTCTAAAAGCAAAAAGGAATAGGAACCTTACTTTTGACTAGATAACCGCAGACCTCATTAACTGGCATTTTACTCATTTTGGCTCTATGCACGGAAGCCTGTGTTCTGCATTTTGATAACTTTTGTCCTTCCAATGCCGGAAAGATTACGTTGCAGTAATGAACATATTCATTCGGGAAGCGCAAGTGATCCAAACTGATATTTGCAAAAGAATCCCGTTTCATCTTCAAAGGCTTCAATTACGGCAGAAGTAAAGAAACCAATTGCCAATAGCAGAATCTTCATAGAATTGCTCCCTATGGATAAGGAGTGTGTGGGGAGGGTTATGAACAATATCAGAACACAGTCTCACGTCTTTGATACGGGTACCTTTACTTCCCATTGCTAATGCATCGAGATTATCCTTGGCTATGTTCTATTCCTGGAAAACAATGCACTCCCAGCTGACAGCTGAAGTTGCAATGAATCACGGTCATATTGACCGCAAGGCATATTCACTGGACTTCAATTCCTTACAGCATGACTGGGATAATTTCCGTAGACATGTTGTGCAAAGAAATCCCCCCATTCGAACTGTGCAAGAATTCAAAAATCTACTTGAAAAAGAAATGGAGCAGGTACATGTTGAAGCAACGCTGGCACCTGCGAATTCCCTAAGGTACGCTAAGTACCATTAACCCTTACTAACTGTAACACTCCTACCCAATTTTAACGGAGAACACCCCAGAGGTGGTCGAAATTTCCCTATTTCTCTTGCTCTACCCTCAAGCCCTCTACAGGACGTCCGGCTACTCAGTGTATGTTGAGTGCCCTTGGCGGACATACATTATACACTTAACAATATCCTTAACTTTTCTGGGGTTTCGAAATGCGCCCATCTCTACGGCAGTGAGATTTGAGGGCAAAAGAAATGGAACAGTGTCTCTCAAACTTCCCTTAACAGTTTAGTGAAGAATAAACCTAATAGATGCCAAACGTATGTTAATGTAAGAGGAGGACACTTTCCCTAAAGGACTTGTGTTCTCATGTCTGTAATCATTTCGGAGAAAAATAACATTTTCTGTGATTGTCTGAAATTTTTTCTCTTATTCGAAACTTGTTTTTTCATGTGATTAAATCTATACCATTTTGTATCATACAAAAAGTACACAATACCTGTACTAAATATCTATTAAGCTTCTTTTCTTCATCCAATGCCCATTATTAGTTGTTTAAAAATATCTCTGTTTCTTAGTAGTTCTCAAGCAGTGTAGTACCGAGCAAGTTCAAACATAAAAAGTGTACAAACCAAAAATCACGAGGCAACCACGTTGCAAAAAGCAATTAACACACATAGTTCTACTCACCACAGCAAGACAGACCAAAAGATGGTTAACATCCGGACAGAGGAGGCATAGTGGACTATTTAAACTACCGATACGATTCGGATGTGCTACAAGGTAATCGTATCTTGCCATTTTGATAGCAGCGTTGGCTTTTGCTGTAGTTTTGTCAAGGAACCTAATGATAAGTTCTGTCCAAGGCCTGAATTCATGTTGTTTAGATATATAAATAAATATAACTTAAAAGGGCCTTTTAACTATGGTCTGCTGATCCAGAAAAGAGAAGTGAAACCTTATGACTGCTTGCAATGATATGAAGGCACTGCCAAGCTCTTAACGGATATATGTATATATATATATATTGCTTTGCTTTTATCTTTAATGACACGTGTTATGGACTCAAGCATTGACTAGCAGCCTCAACTACCTTCAGCGTGTTCTATGTGCTCTCAAATTAAAGGCAATCCACAAATTACACAGCGACCTACCAAGAGAGATGGGAATGAGACTTTGCCCCCCGTCCTGCTCTGAGATTTGTGCTGCCTCGCCGATTTCCTCCCGATCCCGAATAATGGGTGTGCATAAATGTTGGGCTCTCCCCTCCCTTGCACCTTCCTCCCTACAAGCGAACGCCCCCTCGGTTATTTATACGGTTCGACTGAAGCTGTTTAGCGCTTTTACATATTGCTCTTCCATCAAGCGTACCCGCCGCCAGTCTGCGAACGGGAGCTTCGCCTCATAGCAGGCTACATCTGCGAATGAATGTTATTTCCTCATTTCCAGCGCTATAAATTCACATTTAAAGGAGATCCGCTACAGGGAGAGCATGAAGTTTCAGGAGAGGCCGGGACAGTCTCGTTATTCGATATGTGTTCTGTCGATGGCAGTTGGGAAGGGGAAGACATTAGATAGAGAAATGGGTGACGAAAACCAGCGAGGAATGTTTTTAAAGGACAGCTAATCTGAATAGAATCTTCCGGGCTTTGTCGGGAAATTCTAACGATTCCTGTGTTCCCTATAATTTGCGTAATAAATGACATAGCTGGCAAGCAAGCTTAGATAATTGTGGAAATGCGATGAGGCATCCAGTGCATTGAAATAAGGTGCAATATGAGAAAACGTTATCAACTCGTTCTGTTGCTTAATTTACCGATCATTTGAAAGTGTCTAAAACTGAAAAGATAGCGTTCGTTACCTGGGTGGATCAAATCTTTCGGAAGTGTTCATATTAAAAGGCCTTTAGACTTTATCAGATATTGTTTTGAATGATATTGTATAAAGCATTTCAATTTATAGAGTATAAACGTGTAAGAATGCAATCCTTGTTATAAATAAAAATTAGGCAAATTTTCGTTGTTTTCAGTAACTCTGTTCTGGAATACTCAACAGTCATTGAAAATCAAGAAATTCCGACTTGAAAGCCTAGTTTCAAGTAAAAACTTTAAATATTATAAATGACCCAATGTTGTTAATCATTAATGGTAAGTTATTAAAACAACATGAGAAACACTAATAATTTCTAAAAATATAAATTTATGAAAATAACTATTAATGTAGTTTAGTTGTCAAATAAACTAGAGGGCTTTGTATGACATTATTTTAAAGCACAATGGAGTTTATCTAAATACATACAAAGAAATTAAAAATTTTATCTATTTAAGTTTCAAAAACTTCCAAAACTAATATCAGAGATTGATAAAGAAAATTACAACTAAATCACAGAATAATTTAGAATATAAGTCAATTAACTTGTAATTAACCAGATTTCTGTTATTGATTTCTATAACTGATATGAACTTGAATTTCTTTTTTTCGTAGTCCTTACCACAGTGCAAATTAATTATTGTATACCTAAGCCAAGCATTTGAAGGTTTTAGAATTAGAACTTCTGGTAGGCTAGTCTTGCAGATACGTATTAACATAAGTTCTGCCAAAGTTATTCCGGCTTTAGTATCTCGCTAGCCGACGTTTAAAATACGCTCCGTTAATTATCTTGAGGCAGTGTAGCTCAGACTACATTACCTACGCTTGAATTTAACTTTATTTTATGTTAATTTGAATGTCTGCAAGTAGCGGAGATTCATCTGTAGCACAAGTAGGGTCTTCTGTACATTTAAGAGTTAAATAAAAAGGTTATTTTAATTTTCTTACCTTTTGGTCATTTGCTTCACACTGAAGCGATTACTCGCTTTCAGTCTATCTGGAGACGTAAGACACTAAGGCAAGCTTATAGACAGAGCACAACATTATAAACTGTCTAAAAAACTCGTATTAGTTAAATAAGAAATCTCAAAGATTTACCCATGCATTTATTGCTTATATTACTCATGTACCCCTGCATTTATAGCCTTTCCAGAGAGTAAGTGATATTAGAAGTTAAACAGCAAAATGCGCTTTAAAAATAATGTTACTGATCATTGCACGAAGAATGAAAACTTTATCACAAACCATCAGAATGAAGCAACATTTTTACGAAAAGTGCAAAATGAAGTAAAAAAATCAGGCATTGATATCAAATGATATTACAGTATTTAGGAACTGTTTTTATCCACAACAGTGAGTAATTTAATTGTACATATTCAAGACTATATACACATTCAAGACTATATACAATTATCCATTAATAATAAATTATTAAATCGTGAAAATAAAGTAAGTATTAAGCTTCGCTTCCTTAGTCTTAATCTTCTGTTCTTATGAGTATTCATCCGTTCCTCAGTCTTGGTCCATTAACTTTCTGTTCCATAGTAATTCCTACAAAATGCAAATATAAGTATATAATATACAAAAAATATACAAAAATCCGATGTGTACATCACGTGTATAATATACAAAAATCCAATGTGTACATTACATGTATAACATATAAAAACCCGATGTGTACATCACATGAGTTCCTTGAGTTACTGCATTTCATTAAATTTATTTCTTTGAATTTCATTAGAGCTATAATTCTCATTGAATTAATTCAGTTTTTGCTTCACGGCAAGGCAATAATACATAAAACTTCAAAATATCTTTAAAAAAATTGAAAAATATAAAATGCCAAATACAGTTAAAACAATTTAAAAAATTTTACAATTAAAATTATAGTTTCTACGCAAAAACAAGCAATTCAGCCCGGCAGGCAAGAAGGCATATTTTTCGGTGCACAAAACTGAAAGTTTACTTCTGGTCCCACTCGGCAAAAAGACACTGAAGGTGCAGAAAGACTTAATTCACTATTCTTCTAAGTTTCAAACGTAAACAAAAATGGCAGCTATGGTAAAAAAAAATAGGCTTAGTCGTACTTAAACAACTTTTAAATTGTTGATAATTATACAACTTCTGCATGTAGATTAACTAAAGGATTAAAAACTCAAACCGGCAGATAAGAACAACATAATTCAATCATTTTTAAGCAAAAAATTCACAACCAAAAATTCCAAAACGTAAGAATAAAAAAAAACTTGAGCTCACAGAGCCGAGTAACAGAGTGAGTATATAAAAAAGTTACAGAGTGGATTTCCTTAATTTATTTATTTATTGTACGGCCGATTGCAGTCAAAAAAAGTTTTGAGTTATACGGGATACAGACACACGTACGTACATGCGTATGTTCGTGCAGACATCACGAAAAACTCTCTTCTGAATCCATTTTAAATCGTTTTTACAACACGTTTTGGGAAAAAGAATCCTTTATTCTGTTCTTACGTACAAATGTCACCCCAAAACATCGTTAAGTTGTATTCGATAGCAGTCAAAATGAATATTTTCGTTGATATATGATACCCGAAAATTTTCGCGATTACAATACTTCCTTTACTTCTTAGGAAGTAAAAAAAAAAGATTGGTTTTTCAGTTTTGAAGTGCTTTCTTCTTGTTTTGAATGCTGATTTAATTTATAGACCTAAATAAATTATTTCCTAAATTCTTAAAACTACAAATAAATTGGTAAATGTAGGTAGTTTTTTTCTATTAACTATGATACAGGTTACTCTTCTTCCTTGTGCATTTTTAGGTGCTGTTGGATTAACCTTTATTCTGGTTTAACCATAGACGTCACTGAAGGTGTAAGGTTTACATTATGTTAATTAACAGTTATTTTAAGTTTTGTATCTTTCCTATCTTATTCTAATTTCAGCTTACAATTTCCTGCCAGAATGTAAATTCAGAAACGCAGATAATGCAAATGAGAAAGAGTACTATTTAAATCGTGACTTAACCGACTTCGAGTAAGAGAGTCTGATTCCTGACTAGCGCGCGTTTGCCTTCTGGCTACGTCTCTCTTAGCTGTTACTACGCTCGGCCCTATCTTAGGCCCTTGCTAGGCTTCGCCGATTTTAGTTAATACTTAGGGGCCAACTAGTTAGATTCTGATAGCTTCCGCTATATCTTTTAAGAGCTTTAGTTAAGCTAATTTTAGTTGAAATTATTAGTATTTAAGTTCAAGCCCGAGTGGCGGCTTTATGTAAAGTTCCAAGTCGGAACTGATTGTAAATATATAAAAAAATAAAGGGTTTTAAACCCTTCTCAAGTCTCATGTGTTCTGTTCACACTTAAGCGATTATTAGTCCAAAGGGATTTAGTCCCGAAGGACTATTACTTTCGTTTTGCGATTTTGCGTCGGAAACACAAAAACGGCGTATCACTTTTCAAATTGTTGCCACTAAATGTTATCGCTCTGCATTAAATTTTAAAAAATGAAAAATCTGCATAAATGTATGCATGTTTCTCGCATTGTGATAAAACCTAGAGCCATCGAATTTTGAATGACGTAATCCTACTGCGAATATGGGCATCTGGAAGCCCTAATTTTGAATTTGAAATTTGCTTTATTATCGATTTTATGTTTTGTAACATTTCAACGAATTTCTGATTAACAAACTAAATGATTTCAAAGCGAGCAATGGCAACACTGTACGAAAAAAAAAACATTTTTATCTCCAGCGCACGAGACTTACGGAAATTCTAAAGATATGTTCATTTTAAAATGATTTTGCGATATTGATTTTGAACTGAATTTTATGGTTTGAGTACGTAGTACATGATATTTAATAAAAAAAGGTAGCACACGAAACGTTAAAAAAACGCGCCTTTGGACGTAATTTAAAATCTGAAATCTTTCAGATTTTTTTTTTCGCTTGTTAAGTGTTTGTGGGGTTCGGATTTAGAATTTTAGATTTAAATAGTTGAACCTCAAAAAGGTTTTCCCCTGTAATTGGTGGTAATTTTTAATTTTTAGTGTACAGTTTCATGTGCACATTTTAAGCTACATAATGCAGAAAAGTCTTTTAGTCTACATAATACTAAAAAATAATTTAAAAAAATTCCCTGCCTTCGAATGTAAAAGATATCACTCCAGCTGAGCAATATAAAAAAAATATATTTACTTAATGTCCTCTTTTATGAAAGTCTTAATATTCATTTATACATTTTACTTGTACGATTAATTATTTATTAATTAATTACATTTAACTATTTATCATTTAATTATACCTAATTACATTTAATATTATTTTCAGAACAACATATGCACAAGTTTTAATACTAATTTAATCTTAGGTAACGTGTTTGTAATTCATTATACATAAAAAAAAATTCAGTTGCAGTTTTATCATTAAAAGTTCTATAATTAATATAATTCACATATCAACAAATTTGACTGATAAGTAAAGTTTCAAATTCATGTTTCATTTAAGGTGATCTTTTACGTGATCGGGAAAAAGTGATCGTTTAGAATTTAGAAGCTTGCTTTCTGTGACTCCAGTTCTTCCCGTGAGATATATTTTCCGTTTCACATCTAAGAGTAACTAATTTCTAAATTTTAAAATAAATACATTATAATTAGAACTAATTTAAGCGAAAATTCTCATTATTCATTGCCTAGTAGCTCAATAGTAAAGAACTCCAATAATTGTATCCATTTTATTCAAGCGAAAGAAACAACGTATTGCGACCATTACTTTCAGCAATTCCATGATTACGAAGCCTTGTGAAATTTTTCTTCCATGTTTTCAAATTTAAAATACAGTTATTATCCTCTTTAGATTACTAATATGCCAAGATAATGCATTCATTCAAAACCACGTACCAGCAAAGTTTAATGAAGATTTCATGTCCTCATTAAAGAACGATTTGGGACTGCTGAAAACATCCCTTAACTCCAAAAAACCTTTCGCTGTATTCTATTAAAAAAACGATAAAAATTATATCTCTAATTAAGCAAAGCGAAGCCAAAGGCCAAAAGTACTGCCTAAAAATAACTCCCTAGTCACCAGCTAATGGCTCCCTAGTCACAACTTAAGGTTAGACATACTCAATGCGGCAGGTGAAAAATGCCATAGGTTGACTAGTTACGTTCCCTATTCCATAAGGTGTCGTTAGTTACCAAAGTATCGTCGGCCTTGCGTATTTATTATTACCGTGACACATGGAAAAAAAACGCTAAACATTAAACACGGTTTTTCTAACAGCCAGGGCACTTTTCATAAAGAGTTTGTTCTGTATTTGTTTAGTTTCTATCTCTGTTTATACATTCATCTAAATTCACGTAAACTTTAGTTGCTTCTGATGTACATTGTTAGATGCGTTAGTAGATATTTCAAAATAGTATTTACAAATATTTTTTAATCGTGGAACTAAACATTTAGAAATATTTACTCAATTTCTTTACTAAGTAGGAATTAAATCGGAGTTTAAATCTACACTAAATAGTACTTAAGAAATTATCTCAATTCGCGAAATGTAAATTCTTACACATGTTTTTTTTCACTTGGCGTACCATACACGAAAATCATTTCCTTGTCATAACTAGACATGTTTTCTTCATTCTTCTTATCATGCATGAATAATATTTAATTCTAGTACTTTAAAAGTATTACTCAGAAAAAGAAAAAATCTGAAATGCTTCAGATTTTAAATTACGTCCAAAGGGGCGTTTTTTTTAACATTTTGTGTGTTGCCTTTATTTATTAAATATCATGTTCTTCACATTTAAACCATAAACGAGGGCAAAAATTATCGTTTTTTAGAGTTTTTAATTAATATCTCTGATTTTAGCTATTTTTTTTAAACAGAATGGACGTCGACCTTTTCCAGGACCCAGGAAAGAACTGTAGAAAGTTTGGTGAGGATAGCTATAGAAGTGACTGAGTTATTAGAGGACTAACAGACTTTCTTCTTTATATATATAGATTTAAGATTTACATACTAACTGATAATTGCTGATGAAAATGATGAGTTAAAGCTAATTCGCCCTGCCCTGATTAAAATATAGCATTAATTATGGTTGGCATTTCAAGTATTCAATGAACATACAGCAATAAACAAGAATAGGAACTAAGCGTAATAATTTCTATACCTGTAGCAATAACCTTAAAAGGTAAAATGCAGGTGTACCTTAAAAGGTAAAAAATCTTGTATTCGAGAAGAAACACTCACTCATTTGCAATGTGTCAGAAGATTATTTTCATTAAGACAACATAAGGAGTACGTTTTATTAAAGTGGACATTCAAGTCAAGTATTATCATAAAGATATGAAATTTTATGTGCAGGTATATTTTAACATAATTATATTAAATACTTTTGAAAAAAATTTCTGGCTCATTAGAATTTAATTTTTTTTTAAATTCTTCTTATTTTTTTTTATTTTTTTTTCCAAAATATTCCATGCGTCTTAATTTTTTTTAATTTCTTGTTATTTTTGCTTTTTTATTGAAAATTCATTATATCAATTAGTGAATTGCATAAATTGTAATTTTTAATCAATATTGCTTTTATATATACTTAAATTTTGGACAAAATTTTGCACTTTAATTGGACTTTTACCCCTTTTAAGAATTTATATCAAAAATGCATATCAAATTTTGTTACATGTATAAACTAGAATCTAAATTACAAATTACGATCATTTTGAACATAAACTAAAACACATGGAACCTTTTGAAGAAAGTTTCATTATGAGAAAAATACATTTTAAGAATATTTTTATACTTACCTTTAATACTTACTTCTCAGTATGTCTTAATACATAATTTTATTTAACATAAAATATTTTAACATTTTGTTTTATTTATGCATAAATATTTTCTCTGCTAATAAAGTTTTAGAATGGTAAGAAATACTTTATAGTATTTTGGAAATTTTTTCGAACGCTTTCGGTAAATTCAACTAATTATTTTTTTAACTATGAATCACTTTAAAAAAACTTTCTGTATCATACCTTTCCCCTTCCTTATATCCAGTTTCATTATGTTTAGCTACATATATTTTTGGTTATTTTTCTTTTCTTATATCCAGTCGAACACCTCTTCTCACTTTGATCTATTCGATCTTTATCTCGTTTCTGTTCAACAGATATTGAATATGATTTGTACGTATCTTCTTGTTCCATACGTAAAGTAGTTAAACATCCAAATTAAAGTCACTAATTGCTGTCATAAGAGCCATTCCGAGTATCTTTCTTAATACAAATATTTGTTAGGGGACAGTTCTTCCAAATCAGACTATGTAAACTATCATTAGTATTTTTCCAGATATGCATCTTGATAAAAGTTCATTACTGACTAGTCTATGATACACTATCAGTATTTTGGCTAAAATATCTACTGTTAATTTGGTTTTCATCATTGAATGAGATTTAGATTTCTCATTTTTCGCCCCGCTGCGGTGAGAAGAACACCATGATGTGACACCCATTGGGCATTTATTATGTCAGGGTGAAGTATCCGTGGAAGAATAGTGAAACAAAGTTCCAGAAATTGCATTGCACTTCCATACCTTACTGAAAGTAAAACGTATGAATTGCGAAAATTAAAATATCGTAAAATAACGTTTCTCAAATGTTTGTTTGCATTTTTACTACTGTTTAAATGTCTTTAAAAATTAAAACAAACATGTTCAAATTCTTATAAGCTCCTTAAAACTAATTTTACACCCAAACTTTTTTTTTTGTAGACAATAGAGTTAAAGCCGTAGAACATTAAAATATTAATTTTTTTTCCTAATTCTTGGTCGATGTTTGCTAAAATCTTCATCTACTGTCTCTTTCAGATGAAGTAAGAATCTTTAAGATAAGAGTGAGGTTAAAGATGATTTTAATGTCCTTTTCTTAAGTGAGGCTAATGATTATCTGAATAGGGGAGATAAAGAGTTCTTAAAACAGTGTGTCACAAAGTTCAGCACAGGAGGAAGGAAAAATTTTGGTTAAGCCCGTTTGGTTGCAATATTTTCGTAACAGTGTAACCAAAATGATAAATAATTAATGATCCACAATGAATTAAATGGATGAGTTACAAACAGTTTTTATAAGTACACTGCGCAAAGGAAAAAACAGACAGTTCTATGTCTCCCGTTTTACTAGGCCGATTGACGAAATTCAACTTGCGTTTTTCAAGTCTCGAAAGCACGACTTAGGATATGTATTATATTTACATATAGCACTGTTCTAACATAGGTATTTTGACACAAAATGGGTCTTTTTCTGAAATAACATACCAATTTTTTCCCATATTTCGATTCTACGACTCAGATTATGCCTAAATATTAAATTTTGTAAATTCTGGTGCGAAATTTACTGAGAAATTCAAAAATTTAACTTGGCGAACTTTTTTCAACTGCGCGCCAAGAATAATTCACTTGGCGAACTTCTTAATACATAGCAACCGAATTTCCTATCCCTTCCATTGTGCACGAGAGGAAGAAAAGTCACATCGTTCCTACCTTTTTACATTGTACATGAGTGGATAAAAAGTCACATCGTTCCTATTTTCAAATAATTTTAGCAAAGTGCGTACCACATTACCACTTTCAACAAATATGCCAAATTTCAAAACGCGCCAATATATAAATTCACGTATATCTTCGAAAATTTTGCGTAAAAATTTCTAATGCTTTGCACGTATACTTCGACATACATCTACTTTAAGTTGATGGTAAAAATTTTATAGGTTAAAATTCAAAAAATATTTTTTTTTTGTTCTAACATAGGTATTTTAACACAAAATCGAACTTTTCCTGAAATGGCACGCCGGTTTTTTTTTTCATATTTCGATTCTACAACTCAAATTATGCCAAACTGCTAAGTTTTATAAAAATCGCACGAATATTTTCTAAAAAATTAGCTCTCAATTGAATTTGGTATATATTTGTTAAGCTCTTTTTTTATTAAGCTCATTTGATTCTTCCTTTCACATTTTAAAATATAGGTTCATTTCAAATAAAATTCGTCCAATTTTTATGATTTATTTCTTAAATTTGTATTTTTAAATAGTTTTTTTATAAATTTTTCGAAAAACATTTTGAATTATATCCTATAAAATGTTTACCATCATCTTAAAGTAGATGTATTTCTAAGCTTACCTGCAAAAAATTAAAGTTTTTTATTCCAAATTTCCGAAGATATACGTGAATTTATATATTGGCGAGTTTTGAAATTTGGCATATTTGTTGAAAGGTGTAACCAACATCAAATGTAGTTAAGGCACTTTGTTAAAATTATTTCAAAGTAGGAACGATGTGACTTTTTTTCCGCTCTTTCACAATGAAAAAAGGGAAAGGAAAATAGGTTGCTATATATTAAGAAGCTCGACAAGTGAATTATTCTTGGCGCAAACTGAAAAATTGCGCCAAGATAAGTTTTTGAATTTCTCCGCAAATTTCGAGCCAAATTTTACAAAATTTAATATTTACGCATAATTTGAGTCGTAGAATCGAAATATGGAAAACAATTGCAATGTCATTTCAGGCAGGAGATACAGAGATATAGAATTGTCTATTTTTTCGCAGTGTACAGGTAGGATTCCCCGACACTGAATATTCAGACCCTGGTCCGAGAATTCAGATCAATTTAGTAAACTGCTGTTTTTCTATTGATTCTAATACATTTGTTTTGTTCCCTAGAAATGTGAAAGAGACTATTTTATTAACCAATGAGTTTAATACCCGACTGCTACTGTAAATAAAACTAAAGTATTATTTACTTGAATAGTATGGGTGCTTGATTTAATTCTTCAATAGCAGAGGTTGAAAAACTTCTTAATCGCAAATGAGAGGCTAGAAATTATATGCAGTATTGATAAATATTACTATTCACAAATAATAAATGTAATATCTTATTTGCTTAGAAACATTATCTCCTGTAATAATCCTATCATATTTCGTAGATAAAATCACGGATAATAGTTATCTAAAAAATGTGAAGGCTTCATTTCCAAACAACAGTTTCAGCAATGCGTATCACTAGATGTCACTAAAAGTTAATCTTCTTTAGTTCCTGTGAAAGCCAAAGAAGTGAAGAAGACCTACGAGGTGATAATCTCCAACCTAGATTTCAAAAGAAAGGTAATATTTTCAGCGAATCCATTATCCTCTTCCTACCAGCCAGAAAACATGAAAGCAAATACAAAACAACACGAAAAAGAATTTAAAGAAAATAAAAATAGCCGTGATCGACCGGGTATAAAACCAAGAGCAAAAGATTAACTGTGAAAGTAGTAAGATTGTTTTGACTTTAAGACAGAAATACAAACGAATTTTCTGAAGTAATGCTTCGAATTTATTTTATCGTTTAAAAATGTAATATTAGAGCATTAACTGAGTAAATTCAGATTTTTCCCATTTAATTTAGCTTTTACGTAAACAACCAAGCCCTGTGAACGATGAATTTTTCAGATAAAGCATTTGAATTAACATAATAAAAAAGGAGGAATATTTTTTTTCACCCCACTACTTCATTTAATGAATCACATTCATTAATTGTAACTTATATTTTCTCTTTCCGCTCAGCATGTGTTCGTGGTGTAATTGGAAGCACATATAGGTACCAGTTGGAAAGTCTAGAGTTCGAATCCTACCGAAGACTATTTATATTTTTCATGTTTTTTGCTCCAAATAAAATGCCAAACGGTCTCTACAATTGTTTTAAAAGGAAGGTTCATTAAAAATTTCTTTAGGCATCAAACTATTTTTAATCTTTCATTTTTTAAGTGTTATATTCAGTTTAAGATTTTTTATTCATATCAGATTTGAATTCCAGTTTTTATTAATTTTATAAGGCTTTAATGTTTTTCGTAACAGTGTAATCTTTCTCCAGTATTTTTTAGAAATGTATGAAGAAAACATAAATTTTATTACTTTTGATAAGAGTCACACAGACAGGAACAACTGTATTATCCATACAAAGCATATCAGATAATGCCCATATCTATTCTGCACATCTCAAATTAAAGCCCCTTTTCCTTGTTTGGCACAGGTATAGATTGTTATGCAAAAAAAATTCTACTTTACAGTTTGCATGCAGACTTATCATGCAAATTTCATTCGCTGTTTGTACACACATGTGTTGAATGAGATCAAAAGAAAACCTGCCAGTGTAGTTGATTAATTTCTCAGTTTAGTGTAAAAAACGATATCCTCGTACTATTGCTGACACCGATAAATTGTAAGAATTTATATTTAAGATGTTTTGTTAGAAATAAAGACGATGCAGATAGAGATTTACAGAAAACAGATTTTATTTACATTTAAATTTAACAGTAGAGAAATTATTTAATACGTAAAGCAGACGATACCCTCAAGCTTTTACCTACATGTCGGTGTTAAATATTTTTTTAAAGTTCTTATAACGTTGGCTTTTATTTAAGACTCATAACATAATTAGTAAACTCGAAGTACAAAAATAATTTGTGATATAATTTAATGGACACAAAAGATTAAATATTCTCTTTACAAAATTCATGTATAATTTATTATCGCAAATAATAAAAGCGTGAAGTATCCTTAAAAAATTTATTAGGTTAATGGTTTGCGCTTTCCACAATGTAATTCAATTATTATTCCGTTATTTAGGCGCTATGCTTTTATTAATCATAATATATAAAATTGTACATAAATTTTGTATTTTTTCTCTTGTTCTGGTTAAAATGTACGATAAATTTTTTTATACTTCTAATTGTTTAATTATTTTATCAGTTTTAAATAAAAGATCTTTAAAAATTCTTTTATTTACGTTTATTTTTGTAGTCTCAGTGACACGCTATCAATCAAATAATTCAATTTAAAAATCCTTTTTGAACAAT
>KK116847.1:42054-52885 GCA_000611955.2 Stegodyphus mimosarum | reverse complement strand
ACTTTCAAATATTCCGTTAAGTCAAAACGGTCCATAAACGCCAATAATTTTGCCAAAAAATCAGAAGTGACTTCCAAGTCTCATATAAAATACATTTAAAATATTTGTTTTCGCTCTAACCGATGATGCAGACAGCAGAATTCTGAGAATTTGAGTTTTTGATTTCGTCTAAATCGAATTTTGAAAATGTCACTTCACCATATTTTATTGTTATCCGTACATTATATGTACAAAATTTGAACTCCATAGCTCATAAGGATAAAGCTTCAAAACCGGTAACAAATATTTCACCGTAGCAACAAACACCATGAGGTAGGTAAATTGAAGCTAATAATTTGCGGAAAGTTGCCTATTGTAATTTCAGACTGCAAGCTGCGGTAACTTTGTTTTAAAATAATAAAACTCGGGTTGAAATTATAATAATTTCCATTTCACAGTTTGAGGTAAGTTGTTGTTTCGGTTGTTAAATTTATGTGTTCATAACAAAAATGCAAAGCAAACGGAAACTGTTTGGTGTAACTAAAAATAAGTACTTAAAACAAAATGTGCTGCTTTTTATACTTAATTTAGTTCTTCAATTTGTAACCAATTAGCAAAAATTTTTAAGATTTAAAGAGAAAAACACTGAGTTAAATTATGTATTTAAAAGTGTTTAAAGTATTTAGAAGGTGGAGTATTTTTCATTGCTTCCGTTATTCGTCTTTACAGCAGAAATAGAAAATAAAAAGTCCTTTAAATAGAAATCCAGTAGATTTTAAAAATTTTATTCATTATTTCTTTATATCTGTTAATTATTACAGAATAAATTATTTATTCAGAATTCTTTTGTTTGGTATTTATCTTCCTTTATATAATCTAAACTTTCGTCCCTTATTCATACTGCATCAGAGCAATTTAACGTATTATCTACCGAAACATATGCATTTATTTCATATTAAAAGAAAAAAAGAAAACTAAGCGTCAAACAATTTAGTCTAACAATTTTTTGAAAGTTATCCTTTTTTTCACTGCGTAATTTTTATTTCCTTGTACAAAGTAAAAGGAGTATTGTAATCACGAAAATTTTCGGGTATCATATTTCAACAGAAACATCCACCTTCATCGTTCCCGAATCCTTTTGCATAATTTTTTTGCATGACATTTGCACATATGGACAGAATAAAGGACGGGTTTTTCCAAAACGGGTTGTAAAATGAATTTAAAATTGATTCAAAAGGAATTTTTTGTGGCTTATCTACGTACATATGTATGCATGTATGTATGTATCTCGCAAACTCTAAAGGGATTATCCGTAGAATGTTAGAATTTCGTATATGGAACTGCTATAAATTTAGTTGGTATCTTTTTCTATAGAAATTGGAAGAACCAAACATATATGTATATGTATACTCACTCCCTTATCACTTCAAAATCCTTACCTGGCCTTTATTTTCGCAATTGTTATTTTTAGCCATATACTTACAATTACAGAAGTGTTTTAAATGACGAAAAATCTTCATATTTTGCCATTGCATATTTAAAAAAATTCAATTTTCGACAAATAACGATATATCACTTTTAATGGCCTCTCCCAATTCCTATACTTATATTTGAAAAAGTTTTATACTCGTTACGAAAAAAAAATTTTAATTGGAAGAAGTTTGTCTCTCGTATGACAAAATTTGACCAAAATATTTAATTTCAAAATTTGTAGTTCTTGATGTCATTTTTAGCTTGCTTTGAAAGATCGGTTAAATAAGTTTAAATGAAGTGCAGTAAAAGTGTGTATTATTTAATAGGCTGTATAAGGAAATCATGTGACGTCCATATCAGGTTTTTCTTTGTGATGCTAAAATATCTCGAGATTTTTCTAATACCTTAAAGTTCCCATCTACTTTACAGACAGCGGTAAATATTGTCCTGTACAAATAAAAGTCAGAAGTACAAGAATACATTGCTGCGAACTGAAGATGCACTTAAAATCTGTTATTTGTCACCGATATTTAAAGGGGCGTCATTCATCAGAGTAAGAAAATGAGTCGTTTTGTGGAGACATTAAGTTATTTCGAAGCGGGAGACGTGAAAAATTAGCAATGACCTGGCCGGGACTCGAACCTCGGACCTCTCGAATATGTACCGAGTGAGCTGGCCGTCACACCATGAAGACATGCTAAGAAGGCTGGAGAAATACCTTATATACGCCCCCTTTTAAAGGGAGATTAGGGATTAAAGGATACAGTCACCAAATCCTTTAATCGTCATCTACCACCTTTTCCAGTTCGGGCGCCACTGTAGAGACATTAGGATTTTTTTTTTAAGCAGGAGTTATGAAAAATGAGCAATACCCTCCCGGGACCTGAACCTCGGACCTCTCGCATACACGCCTAATGTGCTGGCCATTAAACTAAGAAGGCGGGAAAAACGCTTTATAATTTGAAAAGTTTTTTTTTCTGTACTTCTTAAAAGTATTTCACTTTGAGAAGTGTTCAATAAAATAAATTTATAATATTCTATAGCTTTATCGAGTTAGAAATTTCTAACCCCGAACTTTTCTGTGTTATCAACATTCAAAGCAAAATCAATAATTCTTAATTTCAAAATAAAAAGAAATTTTTAAAATTTAAACCTTTTTCTATTTCTGCCATTTTATATTCAAAAACGGGGTGCAGAAACAAACGCCAAATATAAAAAAACTTAAATTATTTACGATTTTAATTTTATACAGTATCAAAGGCCAGTTTTATGAGTTGGCTACTGTAGATTTCTTAGGTATTTAAAGGGAATAAAATATTGTATTGGTAAGTGTTTTATTTAAAGCATTTGAAAATCAAATTCCTCTTTGAAGTGTAAGGCTATAATCTGAAGTTTTCATATCGCGAGTTTTTAGTGTCTAAAACCAAATATTATCGTTTGTAGTACGAGAAACAGAAACTGAACCTCACAAAACAGAAATGCTTGCCAGTTTACTTGGGAAGTATTTGCTGTAAACCTCATGCGAGAGGAATCTAGCCAAAAAATGGTTAGCTGCAATATGAATTCAATATTTTTCTTTATAAATTAATCCAAACGTAAATAAGCGACGTGACGTTACGGTAATTAATATCAGAGTTAAGTTAGCCTTTTCTTCTTTTGAACAGTTCGATTTAAATATATAATATTTGAAAGACATTTCCTATATTAAAATTTTCTCAAGGAAAATATTTAATAACTGCAAAACTGAGTTGAATTAATGAATTTTATTTGAACAAAAATGAGTGAAAATATTTCAAACCTGCATAAAATAACCCTTTTCGTGACACTAGATGGCGCTACATGTCTGTTTTATTTTAATACTGAGTTAAGTGTTGAACCAGTTGAATGTAGTGGTGAAGTTGGTTTATTTACTAAACGTAAATGAGCATTTGTATGAAGTAGCAGTTTAAGAGGATTGAAAAACTTTTTTGAGTTATTCTTTTTTTATTTATATAAAGTTTCTAAACTTTTATATCAATAAAAATACTGATTGGTGATTAACTAGTGATCAAATGTAGAGTGATCCGACTATCATGTTACGTGAGAATTTGAAAGTCTAACAGTCAAATAATTTAAAACATTTATATCGATTCGTTTCAAGTGTTCGTTATTTCGTTTCTTTCCAAAATAGCTATTAGTCTCGAACACGATTTTGCATTGTTTGGCTTTAATGCAGTTCAATAGATGCTGTTCTTAAAATTATTATTATTATTATTATTTTCTAATCCGATTGATTTAAATAAAAATTCATTTAATTCATGATGTATCTGAAAAAGGATTAAATATTTTTGTAGAATTATAATTATTTCAATTTTAAATGTACAGGAGAAATATAACGTTCTTAATCTTAAATGCACATTCATCTAATTCCTATAGAATATTTCCCTATTCCACCTGGGCCATCTCTATAGATGAATCATATTAAACTTTAAAACAACCCATCTGAGCGATCGTTTAAATCTGAACACCTTCAGAATTTTTCTTTTTCTTTTCTTTTTACCTCCATATTTTATTTGGAACTATTTTGATGACTAGTTGCCTTTATGCAATACTTTTTATATTCTTCAGATTTTTCCTTTATTGGTCCATAAGCTGACTGAAGACAATTTTACCAATTTTCTTGACATTTTATTCCATCCTATTGTTTAAACTATTTATTAACTTCCAATAGCTGTAGATAAAGGTTATTTTCCGGTTCTGCATTTAAGAATGTTTAGAAGATTGTTTGTGGCATCACTGAATAAGCCATTCACGACCTACAACGAATCACGCTGGAATGTAAATGTAACATTAAAAATGGCAAAAAATTATCTCCATTTGATGATAAGATATAATTTCCTAATCTATAGCATAGCAGGCTACTACAGCAGAAATTATGGATTTTAACGTTCAAAATAAGTACTTCAATTAAGTTCTGTATTTATTTTCAACGCAGATTATATATTTTATGCGAAATTATTATATGTGAAATTCTAAGCTGGAACTTCCTATTATTCTTTTCTTTAAATTTGACTAATCGTTCATTCATGTTTGTAAATTATAAAAGGAAAATTCAAAAAGGATATTAAATTAAATAGTCAATGAGACATATAAAATATAAAAGCAAAAGTAAAAAATTTGAAAACTTAGAGAAATGAAAATTATCAGTTGCTATCTAATCGTTAGAGAAATACGCGAAATAATAAGCCAGTTTAAAACGAAAAAAAAATGAAACATGCTTCCTATATTTTAGCAAATGTTTCAAGATCCTCTTCGAAAACCAAAACAATAAGATATAAATATTTAAATATAAAACAATGAAATTATTAAAATAATTAAAAACAAATTCATCATCTCAGAATCATATGCCACAATTATTAAACCCAAGTACAAGAAAAAAAATATGATGTGGACACCATATGATTTATTTATACGGCCTATTAAATTACACGCACTTTTTTGCTGCAGTTCATTTAAACTTATTTCCTCGAATTATTCTAACTTTCACCGATCCCTCAATGTAAAAGGAAAATGGCTTCAAAAGCTGCAAATTTTTAAATTAAATTATTATATATATTGTCTTGCGGGAGTCATACTTCTTCTGATTTTTTTCTCATAACGAGTGTAAAATTTTCACAAATATAAATATAGGAATCAGGAGACAGAATTAAATGTAAGATTTCGTTATTCGTAGATTTTTTTTTTAATTTGACATTGCCAAAACATGAATATTTTCGTGTAAACACTTCAATTAATTTAAAAAATTTCTGTAATTGAAGTATATGACTACGACCAACGATTGCGAAAATTGCACTGAGATGCAGAAACGCAGAAATTCTGATGACGAAACACGTAGAGGGTATATTGAAGAGAATCCATACTGAAGAGGAAGAATTTTGACTGTGTAGAATTGTACGGTTTCCCTTACTTTACATAACAAATTTAAGTTTGATACCTTTCCTGAACTCCTCAACTTCCCCTAGCATTTTCTCCCCAGGATGTAAATTTTAAAGTTAAGTGAAGAGAGTATTTAAACGGGTGAATCTCTGAGTTTTTTCAAAGAGTGGTTTCGCTAGCCAGCGCACGTTTTGTTGCTGTCTCCCTGTTACGCTTGTATGCTTCTTGGCATTTTGGATTACCATCACGCCTGTTAGGTTGGTTTTTGTTGAGTCAACCAACTTAACGTGCTAATCCAGCACTATGCTAATTTAGATTTGAATTGATTTATATTCTACGTTTAAGTTTCCCCTCAAGTTGACGGTGTTTCGTGACGCACGAAGATCGTGCCCTTCTTTTCGACTTTGAATTAATAAAGGATTACTTTCCCCCCTTCTTCTGTGCTGGTAATTCATTCACACCTGGGCGAGAATTCGCCAGTTCATTGCAGGATCTAATTATGTGGAATAGAAGAGACGGATCTTACAGAATGCTAATCCATAATGAATATACGAATCTTGACAGTTGAGACAGATTAAATTCTATTTTGATTTAAATTCACATTTATAGCCACAGTTCACTTGCCACTCTAATCAGGCCTATTTCCAGAACATTTACATTTTTAAATACTATTGCGATAGGAAGAGAACACAGTGAAATGGCATCCAAGCAGCGACAGAGATCTAAGTGAAGTACCTTTATCCAATATGGCAGTTCACAACGAAGGAAGGTTTTGGTTTCCGTTAGAAAGGTTTCAGTTCTCAGAGTTTGGGTTCCGAAATAACTACGTCACTAACACTGCGCAAGCTCGAAGCTCTGGCATAGATTAATCTAGAAATGTCGTAGTCCAGAAATATTATTATTATTTTTAATTAATTAAAGAGGAAATACCCAGATTAAAAATGAGGAATTAAGAGGCTATTATTAAGTTAAATTACACAGCTGATTTACATATTTTCTATCTTACATATATATATACACTTTTGGTCCTGCCGATAGCAATAAAAAAGGGAGGTGTACAGAACACCTCCTTTTTTATTGCTATCGGTTTAAAACAGAACTAGATGTTAGCAGTCCCATACAAAATTTCAACGCTCTACGGCTAATAGTTTTTGAGTTATGCAAGGTAAGTACATGCAAACGTTATGAAAAAAATCTACTTGGAATCCATTTTATAGGCCATTTTTGAATGCAGAGTCCTTTAGTCTGTCCGTACGCACAGATATCGCGGAAAAAAGTAATCAAAATAGATTCAGAAAGGGTCAAAACGGATATTTTCGTTGAAATATGAAACCAGAAATTTTTCGCAATTACAATACTTCTTTTACTTCGTATAGAAAGAAGGGAAAAAAAGTAATTTAATGTATTTCGGAAGTACAATGTTGAACAAATGAAAAGCACTTAAGGGAGAAAATATATTAAAAGGAGGACAGACGGAAGCAATCTTTAAAATAAAGTCTTTGTTTATTAAAATATGTCTTTTCTTTCCTAATTAACTTTCTCAAGGGATTTGAAATTATATTTACACTAATATTTGCACGTTTATATTTAAAAATTGTCTTAAAAATGTGCCTTGAATTTTATTCTGAATATCATTTATTTGAGGCATCTGAAAATAATACTCTTGCATTACCAAAAATAGTGCTGCACCAAAGAAATGCAAAGAAAATCTCTTTGATCCGTTTAGAACACTCTCCTAAAATAATTATATCTTTCTACGTCTCATTACAACACCATCGTCTCAATTAAAATGTCGCCAAGCTTACGTTATCAGACTTATTTCACCGCATTCTTTGTAAATGAGGAGGGAACCGAAACAAAAGAAAACAACTTTGTTCCGAGGAAGAGACCAGAAGAGGAGGAGGACCATCCAGTCAATTAAGAGAGATAGATAGCGAAATCCAAGAAATAAAAGGCCTAAAAGGATTAAAACAAATTCCGCTTTTCCATCCGCTAAAAGGAGGAAGATGGAGAACTTCCTCTTGGCGGGGGAAAGGGAAGAAAACTGATTTAGAAACCATTAAAACGGTTCTCGATGGAATTCACTTCTGAGAGAAGATGCGTTGAGGGATTTGGAGGGTTTTCCTTGTGACTCTTCTGTCGGTGTCGGAAGGATGACGCAACAAAACCACCGAGAGAAAATTCAATCTGACTTTTTCTTATTAAACTCTTCGTTTGTTTATTTTTTTGCATTGTATTCCACTAAAATTAATACAAAATCTAGGAAAAATCCTTTTATGATGAAAGCTGTCTTTTATTTGGCATTAACAATTAGGGATAGAATATTCTGTGTAGTGAAGATGACGAGTACGCAGTTATGTAGAGAAAGATGACGCTTTCGTGGCGTGAAAAAAATTTTTATACCATTTTATAATAAATAAAAAACGAATTCTTAAATGTGTAGCAGACAGAAAGAAATAGGATAACATATTTTTGGTCATTGAGGCTTACTTTAAAAAAAAAAACATTATTTTTATGTTATTTGTTTCCTGTTATTTCTATTTCTTCCGTCAGCTTCATCAGAATGCAAACTACGGAAAGTTCAAATAACAGGCGAATGAGTAATTTAAAATGAGAACTTAGCAGTAAAGTAGTTTCTCTCCTTGAATGAACTACCCTCATGCCCATAAATTAAGGATAATTCGGAGTCACGCGGAAATCGAACTCTAAAATAAATATATCACCTGTAAAATCCCTACACACATCTTCAAGAATCATATGCAAATTTCAGGAAGTAACCAGATGACACCGATGGTACGTCACAATGACGAGAGTGTAAGAGGGTGATATATAAGGAATACAGGCAAAGAAGTAAAATTGTTCGCAGGCGCTTTATAAGCATTTCAGTGCAATAACGGAATAGTTATGACACAAAGGACGCATTTGGATGATTTTTTACGTGGTAGAATTATCGGCCGTCTGGAATGTGGGCGTACCCAACTGGAAGTATCAGACGAACTTGGAATTGCCCAGAGTGTCATCTCCAGGCTTTGGCAACGATTCCAAGATGATGGTAATGTGAGTAGACGTTACAGCACAGGTCGCCCCAGAGTTACAACGCCGAATGAGGACCGGTATTTGGCAGTTACTGCCAAAAGAAACAGGCGGAGCACAGCCTCAGACCTGTCTCGTCAGCTCTCTTCAGCCACTGGTACGACAATTTCAAGGCAGACCGTGTACAGACGCTTAGGGCAGATTGGTCTATATGCTCGTAGACCTGTCAGATGCGTTCCACTTACTGCAACTCACTGTCGCCTGCGGTTAGCCTGGAGTAGAGAGCATGCATTGTGGACACCGCAACAGTGGGCTTGTGTGATGTTTTCCGACGAGTCCAGGTTTAGCTTGCAGTCTGATTCTCGCCGGACTTTCATATGGAGAGCTCCAGGTACCCGTTACCACCAAGAAAACATCATTGAACGACACCGTTACGGTGGTGCAGGAGTGCTCGTTTGGGGTGGAATTATTCTGGGTTCCAGAACTGACCTGCATGTTCAAATTGGAACCATGACAAGCCAAATCTATCGGGACGTCATTCTGGAACAACATGTACGTTTCTTTCGGGGCGCCATGGGCGCACAATTTGTGTTTATGGATGACAACGCCCGTCCTCACCGTGCAAACATCGTAAGCGAATGCCTTCAATCGGACGATATCACCCGTATAGACTGGCCAGCATTCTCACCGGACTTGAATCCAGTAGAGCACGTGTGGGACATGCTTGGCCGACGAGTTGCAGCCCGTCAACCTCCTCTTACATGTCTACCGGAACTTCGGAGAGCATTGCTTTTTGAGTGGTGTAATATCCCCCAAGATCAGATCGATAATTTGATACTCAGCATGCCTAGGCGTTGTACGGACTGTATTGCATCGTCTCGGAGACATACAATGTATTAACAATCATACCAACCATGTAATATTGGTTTTTTATAAATAGGTTTTTTTTTTGTAATTTGCTCCAGGGAGAAAAAAATCGCTAATTTTTTTAATAATATCAAACATATAGCATTTTTTTTTTGCTCTTTACCTTTTGTTTAATAAATAAGCTTTAGAAATAAGTCAAATTTGTTTTGCTTCTAACTCTTCCTTTTACTGATTTTGCATTATCCTTAATTGATGGACATGAGTGTAGTTTTGGTGAGCGTTTTCGTGTATTTTTTACCAATTTTGATTGCAGATTGCGAATAGAAGTTGAATTTCAATTTGTTCAGTTAAGTTCAATTTGAAATTCTTATAGATGCTTATGTGGTTCATAAAAAACGAAATTATATAGTAGATAGCTAAGACAAAAATATATGTTCTGAGAGTTTTAAGAAGCAAAAAAAACATATATTTTTTAAACTATCAAAAATATTAATTATTTAAAATTAAATTAAAGAAGAAACTGTAACAAAACAGAGCATTATATGCAACCGAATTAAATTCTTGCCCTGTCCATTCGTAAACGTTAAACTTACAATGATTATAACAAAATTTTTAAAACATACACCAGTATTCTTCTGAAATTTAATTTTACTCTTCAAATAAAATATTCTTTTTATTCTGTTTCATTAAGATATTTTTTTTAATATTCAGAAAACTTCTAACTCAATCAACTTCACATATTTTAATGCATTGTACAATTTAAAGACCTTAGCTCCTTCAAATATAGAGAATCACTTTAAAGCAGCCGCTAGAAAATTTAAAACACAAAAGCACAAATTTAAGCTCCAAGAATTGGAAAGACATTTCTGGGGGACTTATGAAAAGATATCTTCCATTTCAAAGAGAGAACTGCAACTCATCTAAACGTTATTATCCATTCTGAAAGATATCCGATGCAACCCCCCTTTACTCTCCATACCTCCGAAACGACGTCACCATATCCTTTAGCAGTCGCTGCTGTAAGATAAGACGAGAGGTATTGGGGGTTCATGAGAAGACGAAAGACTGCATTTTGATGCGAATGGGTGATCATTATTAAATGTGAGGTCGAATCCTTAGCAATTAGGAACTGAGACGGAAGGGGGTAATCTGAGGGGGGTTCTCGAATGTTTCTCATTTGTCAGAGTATGTTCCTTCTCTTAACGGTGCTCGAAATGTGAAGGTAGGGGGACGTCCATCTTTACTCACATTACACTTTTGAAGGAATTATATGACAGAGAAAATTACAATGTGTTGAAGTTTAGAAGTATGGTAATTTTTATTGCAAATAATTGCCAGTTTTCATAAGCAAATATTCAGTTTAAAACTTTTTAATTTTTCAGATAATATTTTATATATCTTTGGTCTGCTCGGGTCACTAAAACTCACAGCTGTGAATAATGGGCACTTTTAGTACAGATGATAAACTTGGGCTGTAGTGTCTTATACGGTTTGCCCAAGATGCTTTCTGCAATTCTATACCAATCTGGATCTTAACACAGCAAGAAACGATGCTGTAGACATG
>KK116847.1:24770-38266 GCA_000611955.2 Stegodyphus mimosarum | reverse complement strand
ATTCTTTCCCTGGGGGGAACAAGAGGGTTGAATTAGCTGCCTCCGTGACAAAATAACAGGGCGGCGTGTTGATGCCACCATCGAAGCTTGTGCTGCTTGTTCTTTTTATAGTTATTTATCGGTTTTATTATTATCTTATCTAATACTTCCTTTTTTTCTCATTGTTTATGTAAACAAACAAATGAAAGATCATTTGTTGGATGGAAGGATAAAGGAGAAAAGAAATTTTCAAAAGGAAATTGAAAAAATAAAGCCAAAAAAAAGTAAAGGAGAAAGCGTTGCTCGTTTTTTCCCATTTATATTTAATTTCGAGGTTGAATGTTCATCCACAAAAGCAAATGTAATTGCTTCTGCAATGTAGAGTGTATTGGCATTTTTAAATAAAAATATCTGATGTGGACACCACGTGACTTCATTGTACGACCTATTAAATTATACACATTTTTGCTGCACTTCATTTAAAACTTATTTTATCGAATTTCATTAGAGATATATTTCTAATTCAATCAATTCAGTTCCCACTTCCCAGCAAGACAAAAAGGCATGAAAACTCAATCTTGATTAAAATTTGTACAGTACAGAAAGCCTAAAAGACCAAATACAGTTAAAAACAGTTAAAAAGTAGAATTTCTACAATTAAAATTAAAGCTCCTAAGCAATTCGGTCAGAGGGCGGGAAGACAGATTTTTCAGTGAACAAAACTAAGAGTTTACTTTGGGTCACACTGGCAAAAAAGACACTGAACTTGTTGCACCAACTGACTGAATTCACTATTCTACTAAGAGTTTCGAATGTAAACAAATGTCGGCCTCGTTAGGCTTAGCGGCACTTAAACTTTTCAAACTGCTGATAATTCTACAACTATTGCATGCATATTAACTAAAAGCATAAAAACCTAAACCGGAACATAAGAGCTACATAATTCAATCACTTTTAAAGCAAAAAAGTGCCCAATTTACTAACATATAAGAATAAAAAACTGGACTTACCGAGCCAGGTAACAGAGTGGCTATATATATATACATTTGGTGCGGCCGATTGCAACGGAAAAGGAAGGTACACAACTGCATATTATAGCACTCAGGTATACAAAATTTCAACGTTCTACGGCTGCTTCTTTCTGAGTTATGCGAGCATACATACGTACGTACTTACAGAAATCGTGAAACATTTTCTTCCGAATACATTTTGGAAAAAAAAGTCCTTTATGCGGCTGTACGTACAGCTTTCACGCAAAAACATCAACTCAAATGGATATTTTCGTTGAAATGTGATACCCGAAACTTTTCGCGATTACAATACTTACTTTACTTTATACAAGGAGTAACAAGATGCCATTATTTGAGTTTTGGGAGACAACGTGATCTATGAAGATTTATTTAAAATTGTTTTAGGAAGTGCTAGCTTAGCTATATGTAGCACAAGCCGAAACAAGAAATTACCAGAACTCAATGTATGTTGAGCTGTATATTAAAACGATTTAGAGCAGCCTAGCTGAGGACCAAACCCAGAACCTCCCTTCCTCTACTTGTTAACAATCTGCCTATCTGGGACTTAATATCTACATCAGTCAGTTTGACTGAACATCATTAGTAATAGGCATTCAGGAATAACTTCATATCTTTATTAATTTGAGACATTTATGAGATTTATAACACTAATATACTGGTGTGGAAAACTTAAGCAACAATGTAAAAATTTAGCAGATAGCCATGAAATTGTAGAAAAGGAGGTCTGGAGATCAATACCATGAACACATAAGTCAGTAGAAACGTCATGCATATGCAAATATCAGGAACGAAACATCAGAGGCGACGTGAGCGTACACAAAACGCGTGATGTCGGCGCGCGCAGCTCAACAGTAGAATAAAAGGAAGGACGAAGGCGCAATTCAACATATTCTCTGCAAGTGCCAGTGAGTCAGTTCGTGAAATATGGCTAGAAGAAATCACCTGGACGACTTCACACGTGGAGGAATGATCGAAAAGCTGGAGGAGCGGACTGACATACTGTCACCAGTGTAGCTGCAGAGTTCGGAATCAACAAAAGTGTCGTTTCGCGCGCTTGGAAACCACAGGTACAGCTGTTAGAAAGGTTGGAGGTGGCCGCTCGAGGGCGACATCTGCAGGGGATGACCGATATATCGTCCTGCAGGCGAAAAGAGGCCGACAGCAGTCAGCAAGCGCCATTGCTCAGCAGCTCTGTACAGCAACGGGGCGACAAGTGTCGCGGTTTACTGTGGCCAGACGCCTTCTCAAAGAGGGGCTATTCGGCCGCCGTCCTGAACGCTGCCTCCTGTTGAAAGTTGGCCACCGTTTACAGTGGTACAGAGAGCACAAAAATTGGACAACTGATCAATGGAATCGTGTCCTCGAGTCAGTTCAGTACCAGAAGCGGTTCTCAACGCGTTTTGATTTGGAGAGAGGTCGGGATCCTGGTGGTGAAGAATCATCATCCACCAACTTTTAATTCGGGGCCTCTGTAGAACCATTAGGATTTTTGAAGTAGGAAACACGATAAATGAGCAATGCCATCGCCGGGACTGAAACCTGGACCTCTCGAATACGCGCCGATTATGCTACCTTTACACCACGAAGACATGCAGAAAGGAGAGTGAGAATGCCTTATGCAGCATATTCGATTCAATAATCAACAATCCGACTCCTGTTTATGGAAATCATATGTTAAAGAATATAAGTATCAATATTTACTTTGTAAATGTTTAATAATTGATTAAATAAAATTATCCGCTAACATATCTTAATTGTTGAATTGGATTTCTTAGAAGAACTTCACATTCACAAAAGTTTTACTTCACATGAAACTCATAACTTATTATAGTTTATAAAATTTTACTTCTATGATATTAATTCCAAACAAAATTTTCCCAACACCATTAAAATGCATTTTTATCGGCTTTCATTGCTATTTTAAACGACAAAAATTAACTACTACACAGATTTTCATTTTTCTCCGTCCATTAGTTTCATTACCAGTATGGTTATTTTTCTTCCAACATTTCCAAGAGATTTTTCCTTTTGAATAAGAGGCTACTATATCTATCTAATCTCCTCTCGAAATCAACAAAATTTAATCAAATTCTACTAATTTGCATTTTTATTGTCTAAACTGTACATGTTATGCATATTATTTATTACATTTTAGAAGTCGGAAATGGAAAGGTTTTCTGATAGATTCTTGCGTGTTTTATTATATTAAATGACAAGTAATGCTAGTATTTACCTATGATTTACGGATGCATAATATGCGATTTTCTGCTTAAAATTATCAATACTTCTAGTCTGCGTGTTTCGCCAGAACAATTTTATAAACAATCACAGTTCTCCAAAACATTATTCGGTGCAGCTATTGAAAACAATTTCATGTGTAACAGAAATGCTCAATTCAAACTTTTGTTGCTCAAAGCAGATTGGTTTTTGAAAATGTCCGACATAAAATAAATTTCGTCGTTGTTGTTACTAATTTCGCTTGTCCGATGTCAGAACAAGCCCACGAAATTCACTATAGTAAGGAGGCACATTGCGCCTGTCCTTGGCAAGAGCCTTGGCCACTGTATAGGTGACAGTACCAGTTTGCTCAATTCCACCATCTAATTGTGATGGACTGCCACCATCCTCCCGATAGAACTTTCCACTCGCCGCATATTCAGAGTGCCCTCATGCCGCACAAACACTATACATTTACAAACATGCATGCTTTCTCCGGGATTCGAATCTGGGTTCTTTGGTACGACAGTCTGTGTCACTAACCATTATCCCGGTTGGGCTGCTAAAATAAGTTTCGTTATTTACTTTGCAAAGAATCTAAGCTTATTCAAAATTCTCCAGTTAATTTCTAGTTTTTGCGCTAAAGAAAAAAAAAGTAATATTGATCCACATCATCTACATTTGTTAAGCACAAAAGTAAATTTTTCACGCGTAATCCTGCTCCATTTTTGCCCCGCCTTGACCCTTGATTGTCGGCCAATATCGAGTACTAAGAAGGGAATGGCCTGCTTCTTTGAGGCCTGAAGAATTTGTTATCCCAAGCCTACCTTCAAAGAAACAAATCGATAAAATAAACAAAAATACTACTCATATCGATCTCTCTTTCTCCACCCACCCCACTTTTCATAGCCCTTCCATCTCCTTTTCCTTTCTTTTTTATTGTTCGTCTTTGTTCGTCGGCGAAGAACACGATCTCGAACACGAAAGGGTCGGGCAATGATTTTATTTAGTTCTTGTATCCATCTCGCGATAATAACTGCGGCTGCAATTTTTTTATTTGTTCTTTATCCAGAGGGAGAGAAGATGAATGTGAAGGAGTTTTTCCTTCCCCCTCCTTCCATATATGTTTTTGTCATTTTTGTTTAATAACATTTAGCTCGTGGGAGGGTCTTTCTTTTTTTCTCTCCATCACTTATTGAATTTAATACCAGAAAATTTCACTACTCTACTTAGAAAGAAAAAATATAAAGTGACATCAGAAACATTAATTATAGACAATTAAACGCATTCAATATTGAACTGATGAAAAATATAACGCGTAAGTATTTTAGAGAGACATTAGTACCCCGAATATAAAGAAATATTACTGATGAGGGATGTCGTTCTTTTAATTGGGTTACTAAACAGGGGTTTTGAAGACGTTTCGCAAGAAAAAATAGGGAGTATTATAATATGGCTTCATGTGCATGAGTTTAGTGTGTTTTACGTTACCTACAAGAAAAGTAATTGCATGTGTTTAAATATCATGCTGGAGATAAAGCTAAACATTAAAAACTGAAAAAAAGTTCTAAATCATTTTTATTAATTATTAATAACAAGTTGCGCATGTAAAATGAATATGTGTTTCCTAAGGGCATTTCAAAGTTAAAAATAACCTCATGCGTTTGGGCTAGTTAATGTTTCTTATTGCTAGGACACATGCTTCCTTTGAGAATGAAATTAATGTAAAAGAAGTAAACATAATGCACAGATTCACATAAAAAAGGTGAAAAGTTATACGTAAATTTAATTTATTTTATGTGTAGTATAAAAATAGCTGTTAATTCATAGCAAAAAAGAAGACTGTTTCTTCTGTGAGAGTTTTGTTATTTTCGTACTGTACATCTTAAAAGTATTAGCTTCTGAGTTTGTTTTTATTGTAATAAAGTAACTCATTTCCCCAAACTGAGTATTTTTTAGTAAATATAATATTATGTAATATTAAATTAGCTCGTGTTTTATGATTCAACTTTATTCCAGCAACAGAAGCCCTGAAAACACAGAAACATTGAGGGAATACTCTACTGGACGTGTACGAAATCTACATAGTATTTTTAATAGAATTTGCTTAAGTGCTATCACAGCAACATTTTTAAAGCAGGAAGCAAAAGAAGCCCGCTGGGGATGATCTGCTGGAATTTCGATGCTTGATGCTGGGAGGAACATTCCTGCATAGAAACGAGAAGCTACTGTACAAAAAAACTAGCATAAAAAAATTTTGAGAGAGTTCGAAACAGTAAAAAAAAATTTTTACTTTCGTTAATTATCAAATTTTTTTAAATTTCAATATGGAATAAGGCATATCTATTACAACGTAATTGCACTCTTCCATTTAAGGAATCCACCAGTACGCCTATTGGCTGCGGTATTTTTTAAATAAAAGGCGTCTAAAAATGCAGCATGTAACCTCTTGAAGAATTAGTGGAAGGCTTTGCAAAGTTATTTATAAAAGAATTTCTTTAATGTTGTATGAAGACAATTTCGGTAGTCAGAGTTTGAAGGATTGATAACTGCGTAGAGAATTTAGGTTATTTTGAAAGCAGGAGAGATGAAAAATGAGAAATGTTTTCCCCGGGACTCGAATCACACACCTCTCGAATACGCGCCGAGTGTGCTGACCACTGCACCACAAAGGTATGCTAAGATGGTGGGAAAAATATCTTATAGCTGCTCCGTCTCTAAAAGAGTTATTGATTATTTTCAGTCCAAAAGTCAAGTACTATGTGAAAATATGGCACAGAAAAGTTATATCAATGAACATTACATACTGATAATCAGAAAGACAAAAACTGTTCCCAAAACTCAATATTCCACGATCTTTGCTTTGCGGGCTTTGAAAATGGTTCTGAATAGTCGAGGTTTATTGAGGGTGGGAGATAATCAAAGTTGCTTATGTATCAAAGAGTGATCATAAACAGTTATGCTGTCACAAGAGACTAGCACCACCTAGCAATTACTGTAAAAACAAATGAACTGGTTACTGAACTGCTAGCAACCTAAGGGATCACGTGCTCAGATAAATATTAATCGACGGTTATATTTCATACAAGTTGATATTGAGGATATCAACTTGTATGAAAAGCGCTGCATTACATTTATTGCTTTAACTAAATGGCTCGTCTGCTTAGAATATGGTACATTGAAGAATATTTTTTGACTTCACAATAGCTAAAATATTGCTTAGAGATTTCGGTCTTCTGAGACGTCTTTCCAGTCTTTCAAAGTGTGGTCATCAATATCCGTTACCAATGGCGAACCCAGGGGAAATAATTAATCCTGTTTAATTAATAGTCCTTTTAAGTAGTATGATTTCAAAATACTCATACTCATACTCAACTATGTTTGACAACCCCAAAGCTGCAAAGGAAAGTTTTAGGAGGATCGACCCTACATTAGCGTCTCAAGACATTTTAGGATGGCATTTGGTTCTAGACACCATTTTACTGGTGAAAATGTTTTTATAGGTTATAAGGTATTTCTCCCGCCTTCTTAGTATGCCTTCATAGTGTAATGGCGAGCACACTCAGCGCGTATTCAAGAAGTCCGAGGTTCGAGTTCTGGCGGGAGCATTGCTCGTTTTTTATGTCTCGAAATAATCTAATGACTGTACAAGGTCTATCTCCGGTACATAATATCTATAATCCCAGCATATAACATGTATGGCCTGACCAATCCTTTTATCTGCCTAAAACTCCATTGAACACGCACTAGACGGTTTACACCGCCGAAACGCAATATATAAACAACCACCACGGGATATTTATATCTCAAAGGAGTACTTTATCAAAAATGGGTTTACTTATCCTAGACGCTACTGGACAACATTTTCGATACTGTGACAACCATACAAAATGTGTTGTTATTCACGTTAACCCTGCACTGTATTAAACATTTCCACGGCCACAAGGATGGCATTCATGATATAAACGACGTTGCATTTAATAATCTATCAGGAGTCAAGTAACCCAAACTCTCATTCCAGTTTTATTTTTTTTAAAGGTATTATAGTAACATATGTATTTCTTACAGTTGGGTGACGTAAACCATCCCATATATCAGATTCCTTAACGTATGGATTGGTTTTGTTTTGTTTATTTAATTATAACAAGGCACTCAAGAGCAGTCTGCCTAAGGGTAGGGATCTCTTTATGGAGAACTTTCTAAGGAAAACGGGTTCGTATACATGTTATACATGAGGAAAACCACTAAAACGCCCATTCGCCTGAAATCGAACCCATGTCGGAGCTGTTAGAGTTCAGCCACTTCACCGCTCGGCTGCTGGGGGACCCCTTATGGGTATAGTCGAAAATATAACTACTCATATTTTAATTCTTATTAATTACTATAAATATTATCAGTATAACGACTGATTTTCTATAAAAATAAATGTAAGTATTTTTATGAGAAGTAATGAGAAGAAGCTTAATAGCGACGCTGTGTCGCAGAAATATGTCAAATGTATAATTGTCTTTGAATTTTAAACCCAAAGTGTTATGTCCTTCCATTTTACTAAGCTTTCAATTAAAGGAAACCACAAAACTTCTTATTTAATTCTAGGAATTCTGCTACAGCTTATGTTATGAATGTATTGTTATAACTTCTGTTATAACGTATCACTTATCTTAATAATTTAAATATCATGCAGCAATGCCTTAACCAAACGAATCAAGAATCTGATTTTCTAAACTTCATAATAATAACTTCTGTACAGAGCGGTAGATTGTCTTTTAATAATCGAAATTCTGGGAAAATAACACTGCATATTATACCGAAACTCATCACGCAAATCTGTTAAAGTATATCATTAGCTTGGTAATGGTTCGTTTATAAAGGAAAAAAACAGTTTCTCTTTATAATTCAATGATTTACCCAGAACTATTACCTAAAGACTAAATTTCTCGTTGTTTTCTTTTACTGGTAGTAACTGTCATTCGCAAAAACGAAGACTGTGATATAAAAAAGGCATTTAAGCATGGAGGCGTTGTATTTTATAGAAAGCGACAATTCCACGTCGTTCGCTTTTCAACGGATTTCGATCGGTCCAGACATTTCTCGAAATCAAATAAAAATTTTCGCCCCTCGAATAACACTTTTGGAAAGGATGGGAGAGCAACACTCATACAATGGCCATCTTTTTTCATCATTGCAAAATTGCCGAAAAAAGACTTTTTGTCAATATTGTTGAAAAGGACAAACATTACAAAACAACTTTTCTGAAGGAATTATTTTTTTTATCTGCATCAGTAACATCGTACCGGGGTCACACCTCTTAAAAATGAAAGGCTTGGAAAAGACGCCATTTTTTACCACAATAAGCTGGTTAAAAAAGTGATGTTTTATTTTATGGTCTCATTCATAGGGGTAAATGAAATAAATAACAACATATTTTTCAAATTATATGATTTTGGAAAGCCAAACCTATTTTAACGCTTTCGTAAAGTATTCGGTACATTCATATAACTTGCCTTTTTTATTTTCACTAAACTAAACTGCAGTTAGGTTTTCCAGTGAAACAAGGAGAAATAAAGATCCATAAACGAATATTTACTAAAGTAAATACAAAAACTTGAAGTACCTAAAAGATGTTATTGCTCGAAGAAATTGACTTCAGATCTGTTTAATTCATCAGGCTCCATTCAAGCTTACAATGAACTTTGAAAAATTGATTAAATTTTTTTTCGTAAGTCAGTTGTAGCAATACATAAAAGAAAATGTCCGAAAAAACATTATCTCAATCCAGACTCAGAGCTCACAAATGAAATAGAGAGAATAAATAAGGCAAAAATAGTGTTGCTTTTATTTTTAGTCCGCCTGATTTCTTGCTATACCTAAATCAGATCCACTAATTATTATGAGCAAACGGCAAAGATTCCATCGAATGTTAGCTTAAATTTTGGGCATCTTAAGAGTCATTCACACTAGGATTTATCTGAGCCAACTGAGTTGGTGGCGTGTACCAACTCGCTGTGCTATATATGAAGCTCAGGTTTTTTAGCTGAAGAAAACAACAATCGACAACGTAAAGTAGTGTCGGCTCTACCAGATACCTTCGTTAACTCAGATAAAACCTATTGCGGACGGCTCTTTGTAAATTTCAATACGAATTTACCCAGCTCTGTTGATATTTTGACGGAGAATTTCCATAGGGAAGGGTCTGAGGATCTCCTACTCCTCTTACCTCCCTCGACTTCTTGAGAAGACTTGACAGTGTTTTAAGTGTCCCTATGCCGCAAAGACTTTCTGCATTTACGAGCATCTATGCCTTCCCTTGATTAGAGCTGGGGACCAAAGTTATGACAGTCAGCTTCTTTGACATCACATCAGGCTGGTAAACTCAGTTTCGATTCTATGTCGGTGCCCATTCTTTGTCTGTGTACCTCCTCTTCCAGTGTCTAACCCACGCAAGCATTCTAAAAAATAATAACTTAAACCAATTTTTCCTACGCATTGTCGCACATATGCCCATGACAATTCTGTAAAAATTGCAGAAACTCCTTAATTTTCTCATTCATAAATGCACCATCATCAAACTTTATATTTTATCATATTATTCATATGCTGGCAACTACCACGGCTCACTATTGATAATGCGCCAATGTTGTTCATACTCCCTGTCGGTCTTAGGATGTGTCTGGTCTACATAATATCGATTCCATATAGCGTCGATTCAATCTGTTGTTTTTATGAGTGTAATCTGTTTTTTTTTTCTCTTACTGTCTTTAAAGTTTGTTTGGACGGAAATTACTCACCATAATCAAAATATATTTTGTATTTTGTAACATATTTACTGTAGAAATATTCTCGGAAGCATTTTAATATCCCGCCCCCGTGGTTACACGGTTATAATGACAAGTTATGAAAGAATTTTTTTGACTTTAATTATCCCCATGATTTTTAGTTAATGGTCTGACAAATATCGATTTCGTGCTTACAGTATGTTACACGTTCTTTAAAGCAGTTCTAGATAGTACACCAAGTTGCTTGAAACAACATTAGAGCTCCTTCGACGTTGCTGGAATATGTTGGATATACGTATAAATCTAATGTATATCGTAAGTCGGGCTTTCGAGGCATGAAAAACGCAAGTGAAATTTCGTCAATCGGCCCAGTAAGAACGGGAGATATAGAACTGCCTCCCCCCTTTTTTATGCTGTTATATATACCACATAACGTTCTTCTAAAACATTTAATACATTTAGTCTGATTATTAACTTAATAAGGTTATAAATTTATATAATATTATATTCTAAAGTTTTAAGTGCTCCAGTCAGATGTAAGATGTAAAATTTAATTAATCAAATTATCGTTTAAATCTCTTCCTTTCCCCTTTGTATCCATAATTCTGATATGCTACACAGGTTCTTTACATGTGGAGGAAACATTTGTGGAAAATTTTAGTATTAGTAAGAAGAAGAATTAATTTTAATATAATATTGTGTGCAGTAAAATAATAAATTCCTAAACTTTGAATATTAACCATATTTGGATCCTGTCATGAAATTCCGTTTGCGTTTCTTATTTGTTATCTTCTTTTGGTTTTCCTAGGCCTTTTGACCATCAAAATAAGTTCAAAAAATCACTAAAATAGCAAAGAACGTAAAATATTTAACAGATAAAAGCGGCATGCACACAGAGAACGGAAACAAATCCTTTGAGAGGACTTTTGTTTATCATTTCTGTTCGTGTCTAAAAAATTCAAGTAACAATGTTATAGAATAAATAACAATTTCTTACTTCCACTTGATCTGAGATATTATGAAGTTTAAAACTATGTCGAAATATCAAATTATAATTTTTATATAACGTTATTTTATTATTCTTTAAAAAATTATTTGCTGGGTAAGTCTTTGTATTATTTCTTTCAGTGCGATAATTTTCTTTACACAATATAACAAATAAAATAAGCCATATGTTTATAATTAGCATGCACCTCTTACTTATAATCTTTCAAATGAAAGATGATGTCTTTTTGCTCAAAATTTATGTATTATAGGAGTGTAATTATCTTTTTTCTGGCATAATTATCATCGAAAATTTAAATCATTTTGAAATGGTACTGTCATGCATTTTTTTAAATGAGCTTGAACTTTCTTCTTAAACCTATGACAGCAAAGGTACTGCTGGCATATCAGAGTTCCGAAGAACATGTTAACAATCCTAACACAGTCAGAAGAATAACTAATATAAATGATATTTATCTCCTAGCAGTTGGGGGAGGGAACCAGTAAAAGAAATTCTTTGCGTAAGTGTAAGAAATTGGTATCTCCAGTTTAGAACAACATGTAACAAATTTACCAACTTTGCGTTTTCCACAAGCGTTCCTTAGTAATCTGTATAATTAAATATGAATCCTAAAAGTATTTCATCTCTTTTACTGAAGCTGTGACTTCACGTATGTGTGCATTGATGTTTCATCCAGTTGTAAGCCAATCAGAAACATTTAATTGACGTAGGTTTAGTAAAACACACTGAATTTAAAAAATTCTTAATAAGTATTTTAATAACTTTAATTTTAATTATGTTGGTCAACCATGACTTATAAAATGTTTGTGCCAATGGTACAAATTATTCTTGTGGAGATGCGCAAAATCATTGAGACTGAAAAGCAAGAATAAACGATCAAAATAGAATACATTAGAAAAATTTGATTATCCTAAGTATGCTCTTCTATTCTCCAAGCGTTAGTTTTTCTTAGTTGTAGTTGCAGCATACACATGGGCATACTCTCTTTACGTTTCAGCTTTGTAAACGCAAACTAAAAACGTTCAAGAGGGGAAAGCACATGTTTAATGATTATCTTTAAAAATAATTTAGTTTTATCTAATTATGTAAATTGAAGAGTGATAAGCAAAATGACATACCAGACGCTGTAACATTTATTTTTCCTTCGTTCCCTGAAGGAATTTTCAATTGTTGAAAAATCGAAACGTGCAAAAGTGAACTTGTTTTAAAGAATGTATTTTGTACTAGCTGAAGTACCGAATGTTGCGTGTGTTTTACGCAAAATGAAGAAGCGTCATTTTGGTGAATGGGGGACTTTCCCGAAATCTCAGGTAAACAGCGATTTCCGCCTCTTTTGAATCAAGCTGAACTATGCAAAATTTTACATCGCTCAAATAAAACTGTGGAACAGTGTTGATCTAATAAACCATCATGTAACGGTTTTTGTAAGAACCGATAATTTCTTTGTTACTGAGTATGTCTTTTTTTGAAAATGTGCTTTTCGAAATTCACCATCCAAATTCACCAATTTATTCACCGTTTTTGACATTTTCGCGAGAAACTGATACAGGTGGTACTTAAATTTAGCTTTGAAGGTTCTACACTGTTTCAAAAATAAACGAACATGATGCCATCTAATGGTTTTAATAAGAACTGTTAGTGATAACTCAACAACGGTGACGTGAAACTCTGGATTGACTCCCACATAAAAAATAGCGAGAACGCAACAACGGTGACGTGAAACTCTGGATTGACTCCCACATAAAAAATAGCGAGAACGCAACAACGGTGACGTGAACTTAAGATGGGCGTCTTTCTGATTGATGTAAATGACTTGACTGTGGACCCCGCGAGATGATTTTTCAAAATCTTATGTACACAGTGATCTTTCTCTTCTTTTGAAGGTCAAGTGCGCAAAATTTCATCACCATCGGGATAAACTGTAGATTTGCACGAATCACTCAGCAAACAAACAAGCGTTTTTCTGAACACAAACAAACAAACGTGCACTCTTCTTTGCCTGTATAGATGGTTTTAATGAATTCAGCCAGTATAATTTCATGGATCCAGCTAGTAATTAACATTAACTTATTGGTTTTAAATTGCTTATTTTTAATTAGTAACAGATAAATTTGAAAGAAAAATTTAGTATTTTATGCTTTGCTGAAGTGCAACATACCGCTGCGCGGAGGACAAAATTATTTTAATTTGAGAAGTGGCAAAACATTTCTGTTAGATCGCTGAGTTTGTTAACTTCTTTTATGTAGCTGAATTTTCCCATTTTAAATTTTAAACAAAAATCTCTAATGATTTAAAAAGTGGCAACCCAGTGCTTTTAAATCACTGAGTTTTAATCAAAAATTCATTTAATTTGAGTAAACTTTATGTGTATATAGGTTGTGGACCTTACGGAGTGGCTTTAGGAAGATCTTATATAGACAATAACCTTCTTGTTGTTTTAAAGATACAACGTGCCAGATTCCATCAAAATCAAAATACTGTAGATTT